>JAHLSL010000038.1:14534813-14612313 GCA_025920805.1 Petroica traversi | reverse complement strand
TTACCCCCCCCCACCCCCACCATGAAAAGAAAAAAAAAAGCTTCAATTAGGTTTGGTTTTTTTAATAATAGACCTTCAATGTTACATGGATAAGGAGATAAAAGAGTGTGGTTCTTCAGGAGGCACCTCATGTTTAGGAAGGTAAGCCAGCATTCCTCGGCAAAGTGGCTGCTCGGAGGAATGAGTGGAGAGACTTGTGCTGTGGGCATGGATGGTACCCTACAAAAGTGGAAAATTGCCATGTGCCACCAACCTGGAGGGAGAGCCAATCTGAGAAGTGCTGGTCATGGGACACATTTTAAAGGGAGTAGGCTCCTTTATGATCAAAAAGATAAATCCATGGGCAGTCTTTGGCGGATCCACCTGGTGTAGTGCACAGTGGGTGTTTTTGGCATTGTGCCTGTAAATGTTTTATCCAGAATCCTCCTGACTCTGCCACCCTCCTCCTCCAGCACTCCCATCCACATGCCTGGCTGAGCTCTGTGCTGACAGACATTAAGCACTGTCATCTGAGCAGAACATGGATTCTCACCCCTCTCATTTTGTAGGGAATATCAATATCATTGTTTCAGCATTCCTGGAAAAGGCTGTGTTTTCTCAGAATGAGCTCCAAAAAGTCCTGCAACATAAGATGGTGTCATTAGCCATAATTTCTGGCAGACATTCTCACTGGGAAGGGAAGTCCTGGAGAAACAATTAATGGAATTTCTGCTTGCCTGGATCCAGAGTAAATCCCTAAATTCTGTTATAACTTCACCCCAAGCCAACCCCCAACCGAGACGTTAACAGAGGCTCTTAGGAATCATGACCATTATTTAATAAATACTGTTATGATCCTTTGCAAGTTGTGGATGCAATCAGAATGGTGATATGGGATAAGATTAATCTCTCTTAACTTTAAATACCTACAATTCAGATATGTTGTCTGAACCATTCATCTTAACTTCTTGCATAGTTGATTTAGAGATGGAGGCACTCCAAAGAGATTCTTCTCATGCAAAGGTGAGATGACTCAGACCATATATTGACTTATCTTTTTTTTACTAACCAGAGACAGATAAGCAGCAGTGAGGCACCCATAGACAGATAAGATGTGGAGAATTAACTTTCCATTCATGTTTGTGGGCCAACTTTAATTTTTTTAAATGATACTCACATTAATCCTGAAAAATTCCATCCAACTACATTTTTTATAGACAAAATTATTAAAGCCTGATTTCAAAATCAAAATAATGTCACTTTTTGGGACATAAGGTCTGTAAAAACTTTAGCAAACAGTAAAATAATTTTTGTAATTTAAAGGAGAAATGCGTGGAAGGTGAAGGGAGATTTTGTTGTGTTTTGTTTTGCTTTGTTTTTAATTTCAGTAGTGCTTTTACAAGGTTTTTCTTTCTGTTTTCTGATTCTTCTCTCAGATGGCAACTTGGCCTATCAGTTTTGTGTCACTGCTTGTTTATGCCATAAATGTCATTTGGAATGACAACACTAGGAAAAGGTCAGGGCTATTACTAAACAAGCTTACCCCCTGGAGCCTAATACAGTCAAGAGTCTGTGATTCAACTGCTGGGAGTGGCTGGAGAGATGGCAGCAGGGAGAAATATTTAGGTATTTTTCAGTGCTGGTCCATGGAAATCATACCTTGGGGCTCAAAACAGGACAAAGCCAAGAGCAGTCTTATGTGTTTGATTCAGGTAATGTATTCAGAGGAATTAACAGCAAGAGCCAGGATTTGAGGAGCCAGCAGAGCTGTCTGTTTCTTTTTATTAGTGCATGGATGCTAAATACTGCTCAGAGAATGAAGTTTGATCAATAAATCATCCCCTAGTTGCTGTTCTGCATTGGCTTCTTTGCCTGGACTGTTAGAAGAGGACCATGTGTTTGCCTTTTTTCTTTTCCCCCAGAGTAAAAATTCTTCAGTAAGTGGAAACATGAAGGAAGGAGGAAATCAGCTGTAGCTCAATGCTATTTTCTGTCATCTGTGCCTTAGGTAGATAACCTTGCATATGGGCGACTCCTGCTGAGGGAGGGGGTTAATTCTCTAAATAACAATAGTTACTAATCCAGCCCAAAATTATAATCATTGCATCAGGTGATTGAGAACTACCTAAACAAGAGGAATGTGGGGAGAGGGGGGAATCCTTTCTTAGACATCTTCAATCAAAAATATTTGATTCACCTATTGCAAGGCCATTTTCTGATAGTCCATTATAGCATCATGGAGTAGTTTGGGTGGGAAAGGACCTAAAAGATTATCCTGTTTCAACCCCCTGCCATGGATACCTTCCACCAACCAATCTGGCCTTGAACATTTCCAGGAATGGTACCAGTTACCTACTTTTTTTTTTTTTTTCCCCTTGGTGTTAAGATTGTAAGAATTCTGTCTTGGATACCATTTTTTAAAAAAAGACTCCCTAAGAGTCTTAATAAGCTTAATAAAGCTTAGTTCAATGAAATTATTCACTTATTGAAGCTGAAGAACCAGTGTGTTTATCATTCTTACTTGAAACTTCAGAAAAACATAGAAGTTCTCCTCCTAAAGAATGAGCTTTGGAAAAGTCATGGAAATAAAGACATTGAATGCCTGCTGAAATTTGTCTTGAAGCACTCATTGGCTTCCTTTGAAGTAGTAAAAGGAGAAAAACTGAAAAATAAGTAGGCAAACAATCTTCTCATCAAGGAATGATGAAAATGTGAAGCTGTAAATACTTGACAAGTAACTTCTGGTTGTTTGGCCACTGGAATTCTCTTTGTTATCAGAATTACAGACAGTAGAGGAAAGTTGTCCACAAAAATATAAAGATGAGTTTGTTCTCAAACTGAATCTTCAGAATTGTTAGAAGACCTTGTCTTTCTCTTGAGGTGTTGGTTGGTAAAATAAATCACATTTTATATAAAAAATACACTTTTGCTGATTAACAAAAAACAGGTGCAAAAAAAATGTACCCTTCAAACTTTCAGATTTTTTTTTAAAAATTCTTCCTCCCTCCATTTTATTTTTTCTACTTTAGACAAGAAAAAAAATTTCCTAGTGTTTGACATTAAACTGAGCTTTCGTTTCTTTATCAGATAAAGTTCTGAAAATGTGGGAATAGTGCTATTACAGCTAAATAAGTGTTTATTTAATTTCTATTTTACAACCACTTATCTAGAAATCTTGATACTTAAAGTTCCATGAAAACAGTGCCAGAAATAAAGGTTTTGATACAACTCTATGAATCAAAATCCAAATTCACCATTAACAATACAAGATCCATAAATATTGATAGTCTTCCTTTATCATAAATGGGAGAAGCGAGAGGAGGAAAAAAATAAAACACCATGGGGGACTTTGTAATAATTATTATTTCTTATTCCATGGTGAAAAACAGAAACATTGATACGGGAAGTCTGATTGGTCCCACCTGTGGCACAAATTTCCCGGTTCGTTTTGAGCAGGACATTCCAATTCTTCTCTCAGCAAGGTTTCCTTGTTTTCCAATAAAGACATGCATATTCTTGAGGAGGGTGTCTTTCTGGACAATTATCTGTAGCTATTCACCTGAATTTGATGGTTCTGCAGTCTTTAATGAGAAGAAATCACAAATCACAGCTAGGGATCAGAGCCAGCCCTTGCACCCCTCACATGTGGTGCAGAAGCTCAGCTCTGCTGTGTGCCACACCATGCCAGAGGTGCTTTCCCTGTGCTTCAACCCCCTGGCTTTGCTCCCCAGCAGTCTGACTGGATTAAGAATGGAGTCAAATGCTGCTGTTGGTCTTATCAGGACAGATCTGAGCCCAATGCAACGAAAACATAAGGAATCAGGATCACGGGATTTTCCCTTGGTGCTCTTGTCACAACAAATTGGTGCAACAGAAAGAACATCAAGGGGCTGCTCTCTTGCTGAGAGATATTCAGATCCCCCCTTCAATTTGGGCTGCTTTGGGGAGCTGATGACTGCCTAAACTCTTCAAATGCAAAGCCAGGGTGGATTTGTGTGTGGAGGCAGCTCAGCAGAAGGTCTGAGAAGCAGCACAAATCTTCACAGAGCACTGTCAAGGAGAATAGAAGGAAATTCTTTCACATTACGAGCAAAAACATCTGTCCCTTCAATGTGGCAAGATGCAAAACCCCAGAAAACATGTCTGTTTTGATAAAAAGCATGGCACAATGGTTCCTCATTACTGCAGGAGGTTGGGAGCTGTGGGAATTAACAACTGAGCTGTACCATCTCAGCCAGCATTGAGGGATTTAATACATTCACTTGCCCTCCCCTCCCCACTGGTGTGCCCATAATTTCCATCCCTATGAAGCCAGGCATCAATAAAAATGAAATTCATAGGAGTATATTTTGGAATGCTAAATGATGAATTTTGCATCCAGGCAAGCATTAGAGTGAGTGGGAAGTGGAAAAGTAGGATATTAACTTGATTGTAGGTATGGGCCTAAGGTGTTGGAGAGTCATTATGTTTACAAGAGGCTTGCACCTCATGTGATCTCACAAAACAGAAATGGAAGGCTGGAAAGAGGAGCTTTGAGCAGTTTATAACCCTTCCAGTGCCTAATTCCCTCCATCTAAAAGAAATCTGCATGTTCTGCTCCAGAAAAACCTCCCATGTTTCTTCAGGATATGATCATGCCAGTCTCTGTGTGCAGAAGCAACCTTGGAAACCAACCTGAGGGCCAATTACCAACACAGACCCAGGGGTTGGAATTGCTCTGTGTAAAAATTGGTGCCTTTGTTTCCTGCAAAACTGCAGAATAGAACAGCAAAGTATCTTAGGTGTGGTGGTTGGCCAACAATAAACAGAAAAACCGTAATCCCTGAAAACTAATACGGTGTAGAGGGGCTGCAGAGCAGGATGAGTGAAAAGCTGTGTGGTGTTCGAAGGGAATTTTTTTTGTTGGTGTTGTTTCAAAAGGAGTTTTTTTACCCCAGGCCAGAAGCCTTTGTGTCAGGGAGACTGTCTCATTTCTCTGCTCAAAGGCTGTCAGAGATGACTGAGATTTGAAAATGCTTTCTGATGTTGACGAGGTCAAGGGAGACAGAGCTGCCTACCATTAGTCGCTGCGTCAGTGCTGGGATGGGAGGACACGTGAGAGTGAGGATGGGAAAAAAAAACAGTGAAACTGTTATCTCTGGAGAACTGGATAAAACAAAATACATAGTATGAAATAAAATAAGGGAGAAAGAAGAGGCACAGGTCAAACAGTCACACCAAAGTTTATGGCATTAGTATTCAGCTGGAATAAAGGAAAATATCTTGGTTCCCAACTGGGGATGTTCTGAAGAGAAGGAAACTGACTGGAGGCAAAAGATATATTAATATTACTCCACTTAATCAATACATAAAATCCTCCAATGTGTTTTTTGTACAAGCCTGCTCTGCAAAGTTAACACCTGCAGTATTTTCTGATTCCATCTAATTGTGCTTGCGATAGTTCGAATCAGGACTGCCCAAAGCAGCCAGGAATTGAATCTGGCTATGGAAGTAGCTGCACAGATTGCACTCATCTTGCCCAAAAGAAAGTGGGCCAATGTCACTGTCACCCTTAAAAATGGGGTGTGTCTGTCCTACCTCGAAAAGCAGCAGCAGAAGCCTCCTCACATCAACCTGTATTATTCCATTTAACTGCAGATTTCCAGAGTTCACAGAAGAGCCTTTCGCATGGGGTGTGGCTCTCCATGGGCTGTGCTTCCCCACAGGGATTACCAGCAGGGCTGATCCCAGAAAACTTTATGTCCCAAATCTGTTCAGAAGGGCAAGCACTTCTATAGGGCAGCACACATGGCCACCTTTAGAGTGCTGGCATTGGCTTCCAGCACACCAGTACACAATGGCAGTTGTTTTTATTATTGATTTCACAAAATCATTAGATAAAGACAAAAAAGGATGCCATTATTAATCGAGATTTATACTGGCCATTTCTTCATTATGTTCCCCTTATAAACAGGCGAAGATAGAATTGCTGATCCGTGTGTGCTGGGCAGGTTGCACAGTTTCTGCTTCAAAATCTCAGCTGTATGAGCCATTTATGGCTGTGGTGCCACAAACCTCCTCCTGTTCCATAATTCCTCAGCTTGCTGTGGGGCTCAGTGGCCCACAGGAGATGCTTCCCACTATTTGATGTGCTCCTTGAGTCAGAGGGAGATTTTAATGCCAACAGGGAAAGCTAAATGATTCAAAGGATTCTACCAGGTGATAAATATAGTGCTGTATGACCCTTCCTTGTTGATGACACAAGGTTTAAGAGGCAGCCTGCACGTGAGTGACAGGTAAGCATTTTGTCTTGTATGAGGAGAACGACACCTGGAATGTGTCCATATGCACCTGGTGACTCTGCCCAGTCAGCTGTCACTGAGCACCAAGGAGGCCCCCAGGATATCCCTCAGCCACATTCGGCTGCTCCACACCCCAGCAGCCTCTTGTGGCAGGAGGGAGGGCACAGCAGGGAGAAGGGGTTCTCCTCCACATGCCTGCCCTCACAGCTCCACAGGGCAAAACCTGCCCCACCAGAGCCAGTTCAGGATATTTCCACAGCCAGGTCCCATTGATGGAGATTCATTGCAGCCTCTCCTTTTCCTGATGATTAGCATCCCTTTAGCCCTGTCACATCAGCTGTTGGAAGGGTGGATATCTAACCCCAGATCAGAAAAATAATCTGATTTTAAATAATGTTTTTGTCCAAAGATCTTTAAAATTTTATGGATCTGGCTTGATGGTCAGCTGAATACATCCTGAAAACAGTAGAGAAGAGCAGGACCCAACCTTCGCAGAGCCCAGCAGATTTGCTTTAGACAAGGAAGGAGGCTCCCTCTTATACTCTACTTGTGCAGGTGATGTGGAACGACAATTACTTCTGTATTAATAAATGTGGGGAAGCATTAGTCGTGTATTAATATATTAAACAGTGCCAGGTCTCTTTCACCCTGAGCCGGTGGTGTAGGGTGCTCTATGTCCACAGTATTAAACTGGACCTCCACAACTGAGTGACTGCATCCAAAATACCTATTGGGGATGGTCTCTGGGCCGTGCCACATCCCAGACTTTGTTGGGATATCATCCAGGACAAGACTTTACACCAGGACAATTACAGTGTTTGGTCCCTATGCCTGCAGCCCATAACTATTTAACTAGCTGTTATAGACTCAGTCAGAATTTAAATTTTAATCCTTTCAAAGCTCATATTTATGATCTGAATAAGGCTACATATTATTCTAAATTTTTGTGCTTTCTTTTTTCCTTTCCACAACAAACCAGTCTCAGATCCTGAACCTGACTGCTCATATCCATGTTTCTCCTGTTGTCAAGTACTCTCCTGCCTACCACCAGTTCTACCATTAAAACTGTTTGTATGTCATGTTGTAAACCCTATAAGTGAAATGACAGCAAGGGACATAAAGACAGCAGGACATGGCATTAGTCATGTGCATTGTTTGCATTAATTTGCATTAATTGTTGGCATTAATTTCTTTATTTCAAAGTGAAGACATCTCATATTAAATCTCAAGGTGGCTTCCTGGTCATTATTTTATCTTAACAGTAGGAATGCTAAATAATCCAGTGTTTGACCTAAACTGAGGCAAATGAGGAAAGGGATATTGCATCCCTGTTGTCACCAAGGAAACAAGAAGCAGTGACAGTTTCCACCAGCTGAGCACTCACCTCTACACCTTTAGTTCACCTGAGGTAGCAACCTGGTACTTTCATTAGGGATGGGTAAAGTAGAATGTATGAAAATAGCAGGAGGTATAAAAATATCTTTAAAGCCCCTGGAATAACAGGGAGAGAGAAAGGAAATAATTTATTCGTTCCCATTTACTCGCACAGTTGCAAGAGGGTGGGTGATTGTATGCTGGGGTGACTGTGCCAGGAGAAAGTGAAATTCATTCATTCCAGGACAGCCAGACCTGCAGAGATTGTTTGGTTCTTCCCAGTAAGGAACCACCTGGGGTAGAGCTCCTGGAAATTTCTGAGAGAGGAGCTAAAGGCACCTTTGGAGATTTCCACTAAAAATCCTATTTGCTGTGTAAGGAAAGTAAACAAAGAGGAGTAACTTTTCAAACAGGGAACTAATGTGAGGTTTCTAAGTCTATAATCAGCTTAAAGTGTAAATTAAAAAAACACTCAGTTCACACTTTCTTTTCTTTAATTAAACTCACAAATAGAGTTAAATATAAATGTTTCTTTGCATCTAAATTTTCCATTTGTTTCTAACTCCTTTAATTGCAACTTCAGTGGTTAAGAGATAAAGATTTACTTCTTACCCTAAAACTTCATCAAAATGAGCTTAAAATATAACCCTCCTCCCTTCCTTGGGAGGAAATTTTTCTTACGTATTTTCTGCATCTACAAGCTCTGGGACTTATCTGTGCTTATGAGGAAAGCAATTTTCTCCTTCTAACCAGATTTTACTCTGGAGTAAAATATATTTTATTTGGGATAGTTTTAGTTTATATAGCTACAATAAGCTTCCATCTGATTCTTTGATTTTATTTATATATTTCTTAGGTGATCTAGAAGTACTTAGCCCAGTCACTTTAAAATCAAGCAAATAAATACATAAAATGTTTTCACATTGCATTCTATTAAAAAAAAAAAAAAGGAAGCATCAGAGAAAGCAAATCTCCAACAACAACAACTTGGAGTAGATTTACAGTTCTTCAGCCTTTCCTCTAACCCTGGAGCCTGATGGGACGCTGGTGTCCTTGGAGGAATGGTCGAAGGAATTGCTGGGGGCCAATTGCTGATTTTATCATTCAAACACAAAATTTGTTACACCACTTTATCGGTCACAGGGAAAGCAATTATAGTGTGGTTCAATTTTCCACTCAATGACTGTACTGGGGATCAAAGTCAGTTTTTTATGATGGTGAAAGAAATGTTTTGCTGTTTTGTTTGTTATTTAAAAATAATAATAATAAAAGCTTGCATTTCCAGTACAAGACTGTGTTTGCCTGTATGCTTTTTTTCTTTCTGGAGATGGAGCTGATTATTTTCATTTTTCTCTTGTTAAATAATCAGGCTATTTTGTTGGTGGTTTTTTGTTTTGTTTTGTTTTTTTCTTTTTCTCCTGATTGACTAAAGTCACTTCAATGTAGAAATGCAATTGTCACGCTTAGAAGCAGTACAGCATTAGAACCCTAATCACAAACACTGGAGGTGAAATAGTCTGTATAACACATTTCTTTATATGAACTGTTTTCTATTGGTACCCTTTTAAAAAAGAGATATTCAGTGTGAACATTCTTTTTATGTCTTTAGTCATCTAGAATCTGATAGTGACAAAAAAATTTAATCATTAACAAATCATCCATTTCAAAAAACAAACATATATTTAGTGATCATACTAAAACAAATTCGATTGAATCCCACCATAACAGATAAATCATCTACAGAACTCTCATTTAATTTTAATTTTTATTTTGATTTTCCTAAAGAGATTTAAAAAAATAATCAGAATAGACAACAGCAGAGGAAGGAAAGTGTATTTCCTCAAATGGGAGTGTGTTAATCACACTTACACAGAGCTTTTATCTTTACAAATTTTAACTAATGTATCCTTCAGACTCCTGTACAGTAAGAATTCAAGCAATAAGGGCACAATGTTGCCACACCAAAGAAAATCACATCAATTAGTTAGTCAAATATTTTAATCACTCATTCTCCGAAAGCAAAACAGAGTTTCCTGGATATTTGAAGACTTTTCTTTCTTAATTTGAATTTTTTTTTCTTTGAAACGTTTCACCACAGTCTCACTTCTTAGACTGGTCATATAAAAAGCATCTTATACCAACACTCAATTTCTTCACCCCACTTTTTTGTTGTTGTTGCAGTAAAATTGCCTCTTTCTTTCTATCAAAATCAGATTTGCCATTACTAAAAGTAGTCTCTGTCCAGGAGTGTGTGTGACTTCTTCTCACAAGTGTTGACTTTGTGACCTATCAGGGAAAAATCTCATATTATTCAAGTTAAGCAAATGTTTAAGTTCTTCATTACGTTCAACTTAAACACAGAGAGCAATACCTAGGGAAAAATATTTTTAGAATTATTTAAAAAACAATAGGAAAAAAATAGATTTTTTTTTGTTGGTTGATTGGTTTTGGAGGTTTTTGTGAGGTTTTGTTTGTTTGTTTGTTGTTTGTACGTTTGTTTTGATTTTGGGGGGTTTGGGCTTCTTATTTTTTGTTTTTTTGGGGGTTTGTTTGTTGTTTTGTTTGGTTTGGTTTGTTGTTGGTTTTTTTTTAAGCCTTATGATGCTTCCATCAGTGCTGTGGTTCAGAAGTGAGGAGACATTTGGTGAATACGTTTTCTATCTCTCGGGTCACCAATAAACTGGAATTAATTAATTAAAGAATTGGGAAGTGATATTTTCTGAAGAAGACGAGGAGCCAGGAGCCAGGTCACCAAGTACTTGTTAGATGACAAACACTACAATTTCTGCTGGTGGGATGTGAAAGTTCCAGCAGCACAGTGGAAGGTTGGATTGTCCCTGAGCAAGCTGCTCTAGTGGAAGGTGTCCCTGCCTGTCACAGGGTTTGGAACTGAAGGATCTTTAAGGTCCCTTTCAACTCAACCCACCCTGATTCCAGGATTTTATAAGGTCTCTGTCTCACCACTTATCTTCAGGGGTGAACAGCACTGGCCCCACAAGGGGTGCTGGATGCAACCTGGATGCTCCGGGGTTCCTCACCTCTTGAGTCAAGAGCACTTCAATGGCTTGCAAACACACAGGGTTCACCAAACTGGATTTTTCCAGGAAGGTTTTGGGAAATTTGTAGTCCAGTTTTCACCAGATTCTATCTGAGCTTCTTTATAATAGCTTTTGAAACTTCTAAGAGTTATGGTTCAGACAAGAGATGGTGAGCTGGGCTGGGGGGCAAAAAAACCAAAATAATAACTCACCCTCCTCCAAAACTGTTGGGAATTGTTGAAAACTCCAAGTTGCCTTTTGGAATAATTTTTCATATTTTTCTTCAAACAGTCATAAATAATTATTCAGCCCATTTTTATGGTTTTAACCAACATAAATGATAAAAACACTGATATTTTAAGGTGTCATGTCTGTGTGTGTTAAATAACATATGTTCCTTTTAAAAGAATAGAATTGTAGAATCATTAAGGTCAGAAAAGCCGTCAGAGGTCATTGAGTCCAACCATTCACCCAGCACTGCCAAGCCCACACTGAGCTGTGTCCCCAAGTGCAACATCCATATGGTTTTTTGAATACTTACAGGGAATTTTGAAAAGCAGAGTAGAAGAAGAAAGAAAAGAAGATAAAGAAAAGGAAACATGAATGGGAAAAGGGGAAAAAATAGGAAAGGAAAAGAAAAGAAAAGCAATAAAAGAGGGGAAATGGGAAATGGAAAAAAAAAAGAAAGAAAAAGAAAAAAGAAAGAAAAAGAAAAAGAAAGAAAAAGAAAAATAGAAAAAGAAAGAAAAAGAAAAAGAAAAAGAAAAAGAAAAAGAAAAAGAAAAAGAAAAAATTAAATCTCAGGGGTTTAAGTTTGACCTGCAATACAGCTCAGTTTGAAAAAACTCCTGCTTCAAAATATTAGCTCTGAATTAATGCTTGACAATTCCAGCTCCTGTAACAGCACAGAAAAACTCATTCATAGGCACTGTTTGAGAAACTCCATTTTATTTAATATATTTACCTGCTTATAGTAAAAGAAAAATATAAAATCATTACTTTGTCCTCCCCAGCTATAAAAGCAACCAGACAGCAACGCTCTGACGAATTCAAATTAGCGGGCGGTTTCTCCCACTTGGGAGGCTGCAGCCCTGGCCTGTGGTCAGAGATAAATTTTTCAGTAAACCTGTTTCTAAAATGATGAAGGGAAACCTCCCAATTTTCTCATTCACAGGTGAGTTGATAGCAAAGCAGAGCTGTGATGCAGGGATGGTGGGGTTGGGTGGGGTAGGGAAGGGAAGGCGTCAGGGATGAGGAGTTCTCAGCTGGGGAGGGAGGAACCAGGTCCATGTAACTGCTACTGAGTCTGTTAGTCCATGTCTCATAAATTATTTTTGGAAGAATGACAATAAACATGATGAAATCAGCTGCATTGCAACAGGAAGAAGGAAAAGGCAAATATATCCTTAACCCAGCAATAACCATCTAGTGCCAGAAATTCATCACATTATCTTTTCAATCCCTTGACTTCCTTCTCCTGATTTCTCATTTTTTGACTAAATGTTTCACCATTCAAGATTTTTTTCTTTAAGAAAATACCAGTGTCTCAAAGATATGCGTAACTTTAGAGACTTTCTATTTTTTTTTAAAAAAAATATTATTATGGAAAGGTTGCTTTGCAATCTTGTTTAGTGGCGGACATGGCAGTGACAGGTAAATGGTTGGACTCAATTTTCTTGGAGTTCTTTCCCAACCTAAATGATTCTCTGAGTCTATTACAATGCAGGCTAAGTTTTGAATGAAAGAGACAAACACTTTAGCTCCTGATGGAATTTTTTTGGGGCCAAATGCACAAATAAATGTGGCAGTTTAAGCAAGAGGTGTGGGATGCAGGGCATTACTGGGAAGTGAGACTTCCTCATCTGAAGTGTGAGCTTTTCTTAATTATCCTCTTTAAGGACAGGTCTTGTGGTGGGACACCTGAGATTGTAGATGAAGTTTGAATCGTTGCTCCACAAAGAAGGGCAGATACCAAGCCCAGTTTTTTCCCAGAGACAGATTGGATCAACACAATAATTATCCAAAGCCTATCATCTCTTCTTTCATTTTCTTTAATTTATAGAAGACTGTGCCAGACTTTGAGGATCAAATTGGTGCGCTCCAGAGACGAAAACAATGTTCTTCAAAGTGTGAGTTAAACCCAGCAGCTTTCTGAGCTGGCAGAAAAACTCTCTAAAGCAGTTTAGAGAGTGGCTTATCTGACACAAGTGTATAATAGAATCACAGAACCACAGAATAACAGCATTCTTTGGAAGGGACCTTAAAAACCATCTTGTTCCATCCCCCTGCATTGGGCAGGGACACCTTCCATGATCCCAGGTTGCTCCAAGCCCTGTCCAACCTAGCCTTGAACACCTCTGGGGATGGAGTAGCCACAGCTTCTCTGGGCACCCTGTGCCACGGCCTCCCCACCCTCTGAGTAAAGAATTATTTCCTAAAATCTGACCTAACCCTGTTCTCTGAGAGTTTGAAGCTATTCCTCCTTGAACTATCATAACATGCCCTTGTCAAAAGTCACTCTCTTGAACCTCCTGCAGCCCTTCTCTCCTGGTCCCCTGGGAAAGACAGCTTGGAATGGTCATGATTTAAATTAGCCTGTGTGCTGTTATGGAGAAGGAGTTTATTTTAATAGGTTGTTCAAAGGTAAAATGGTTCTCAGTATCTTATCTGAGAGGGAAGACTGAGTAGCTACTTGCTTGAGGCTTGCAGTGAGTTTGCCCTAAATACTTAATTCTTTGGGAAGTGGATAAATTTATCCAATGTGCAATTCTTTCTTTGAATGTCATAAATATTGAACTACTGTTTTCAAATCTTACACAAGCAAGAGTAAGAATTATCTTTTGATGGGTGGCTTCATGTCTCATTGATTGCACAACAATTTGGAAAATTTAAGTTTAAATATTTGTCAGTGAAGGATTATAAATATGTCACCCATTTTTTCTTGTTTTCTACTCAAAAATACAATGGGACAGTCTCATATTTATTGCAAATAAGTCAGTCTTGCCCTGAGCATTAGAAGGAACATTTTTGCATTCTCTTTCCAACAAAGGCTTATGATAAAGTTGGAGGTCAGTTCTTGTTTTATACAAGCCCTCTGATAGAAACACACAATACTGTGTTATCAGGAAAAGAAACAACAATGTTTGATGGCATTCCTTTGACAAGTTGTCATGTCTCAATCTAAATTAAAACCACATCTGACACACCAAAAACCTTGTCTTGATCTGTCTTGTTTGGATAGTGCCAGCCCATGATATGACCTGAAATCCATTCCTTGAGGTCATTTAGACAGACTCATTGAAACTATATATACTGGCTTCATATATTGGCTGCTGGTCAATGAAAACTCTGTCTAATGTGACACTGGAGACTCTACCCCTGCCTGAAAGGAGTAAATGGATTTGATTTGGGGAAGAGAGGGAAGGAAGTAGAAAGTCTCTCAAAGGGAAAGTTCAGTAATATGGCCCTACCTCACATGAACAGTCCCTGTGGATCACCTCCTTCTCTCACATGGATGAGCACGGATGAGGATAAGTCCAAGTAAGAGACTTGCAAGAAATGAATCTTGGGCTTCCTCGCTGGTTTTACTGAGGTGTCACCTTGGGAAAAGGTCTTTTTCTTTTTCCAGGTGGAAAAAGTGGGAGATTCCTATTTCAGTGGATCCACAGATAAAAACTACAGCATAGTGACTATCTCCAGAGCTCTAGGAGGAATATTAAGCAAAAGCTACACACTAGACCTTATTTTCAATCCTCTATCTTTCCCTGAGTACTGTGAGGTCTACTACAAGTTTACTCACATCAGTTTGTATCCCCTTGGATAACCAGCCTGGCTTAGGGAAAGAGGAAGTATGTTCATACCAGTAAATTAAACATGCCTAAATTAATTTCCCATTGCCAAGTCTAACTGGCACAGAACGGCCCACATCCACACTCTTGAATTCCCCTAGCTCTTTGATCACAAGGAGGCTGCACCTGTAGGGCCCACTGGCAGATGTTCTTGGCTTTTCTCCCTTCTCAAATGGATTGGGTGAAGGCAAAGGGCATAGAAGAAAACAAATTCCCATTCATGAAGTTAAATGATACAGATTATAAAGTTTCACTGCTTAGGAGTATTTTCTGGATGTGTTTAGTTCATGAAGATGGATCACCAGCATCCTCTCCTCTAAGTGTTTTGCTAAGGCGGGTACAAGGATGCAGTCATGGAAAGAAAGGGAGACTCTAATCCTTGGAATAAAGCCTGTGCCTGTGATCTTATTTGGCCATTCTTTCCCTTTTCCCTGAATATCTCCTGCTGTGTTTCTGTCCTACCCATTCCACCAAGGCTGCTGAAGCCCAATTTCACATCTGGATCCCACTGGGATAAGAATGAAGAATACACAGGCCCTCTTGCCATGGAGATGCATTTTCTAATCCACTCTCATTACATGAAAGCCCTTGGAAAGGCATTAATATTTCCCTCTGGTTTCAGTTTAGTGTCTTGATTAAAGCTCCCGTAGAACATTATCTACTCCTGATCTGAAGACACTGAATGTTGGAAACTCCATCCCTTGCCCTGGCAATGTGTTCCAGTTCCACATTGCCCTCACAGTTTAAAATGTGTGTCTAATTCTTTATTCGAATTTCTCTGCTTCCAGCTTTCAGCCATTGGATTTTGTTATGCCTTTACCTGCCTGATTAAACAGCCTGTTAGTTCAGGGTAGTTTCTCCTTGAAAAAGTAGTGCTGCTGTGTCTCCATTTTCTTTTTGATAAGTCCAAGCTCTTCAAGTCCTGATAATAAGATGTTTTCTCCCACCTATCTGGGAGCAATTTTCCAACCTATTTTACTGTTATTAAGGACATGAGAACACCTGTATTGTAGACCCCTTTTTTTCCTCCCTTACTATTTCCCTGTGGTGGTAGGCAGTATCCAGTAGGCATATTAACCTTTCCAGACCTGGAACTCCCTCAAAAATATCACTGATCTGCTATTGCCTCCTGTTATTCCCTTCTGTTGAGTCTCCAGTCCACTGGTGTTTGGACTAGTAAAGTAAGCAGTGGCAGAGCATGGGCATTGGGCTCTTGAGCTCTTCCACGGAACCACAGAATGGAAACAATTGCGTTGGAGGAGATCTTAAGGATCATCCAGTTCCACCCCCTGCCATGGAAGTTCAATAGCCATGCATATTGAAAGCAAAAGTAATTTTAAACTGTCCAAACTTAAGGGAGACAGGACATTCAGACACCTGTTGTACCTGTTCATCATACCTGACTTCTGGGAAGAGATTGAATGGAGAGGATGCTGCCACAGACCTCTTTCACGTGAAACACAAGCCGCTTCAAGGGATTTGCACCTGAGAGCCAAAGCAGGTTCTTGTGTGGGAGAAATAGGGAAGGGATTTCAGTTCTTGCATTTCCACCTTCAATGCTCCCCACCTCTCCAGCACCTGTTTTCAAGGCTGTTTTCAATAAAGGGATGGTGGGTGTTATAGTTAAGTCAAACATTCTTATATCATATTTTTGCTTGAGATTATTTCAAAGGTTGATGCACTTCACTGTGAATGGGACCCCTGAATTCCTGCAGTGTTTTCCATCATGATTTGGGTCACAACAAAATTAACAAGACAACTTTACATTCCTTTCCTTGCACACATTTTCTGCAGGAAACTCTTGGCAAAGATTTGTTTCATTGGTTTCAATGGCTGAGCCTTTCCCCCCACAAAAGAAATCCAGATTTCCATGTATGAATTATTTCCATAAGGCCAGGACATATTATTTTATACAAAGGCTTTCCTGGAATCCCCCCTGGAGCTCCTAGCACTTATCCTCCACAAGCCCCTTGTCTAGGGGTAGCAGAAGCAGTTTGACAAAAGAGGCTACTTGAAGCATCTGAATATTTCCAAAGGGTTAGAGCTGAGATTATAGGTGCAGCATCTCCTCTCCAGAACAGGAACAAGATATTTAGTAGGAATTCATAACAGAACTTTGAAACCAAAGTGATCTAAAAGGAAAACTTCTCTGTCATCCTGACTTGCTAGACATACCAAGGTGGAAGTCACCCTTCCCATACATGGAGTATTAGATGTGGTATTTAAACTGAAGGAGGGCAGGGATAGATGGGACATTGGGAAGGAATTATTCCCTATGAGGCTGGTGAGGCCCTGGCACAGGGTGCCCAGAGATGCTGTGGCTGCCCCTGGTACCCTGGAAGTGCCCAAGGCCACGTTGGAGGGGTCTTGGAGGAACCTGGGATAGTGGAAGTTGTCCCTGCCCATAGCAGGGGGTTGGAATTGAATGATTGATAAAGTCCCTTCCAACCCAACCCATTCTATTTCAGGTGCTGAGATGGTCTGAATCCCCTCTCAGTTGAGCCACTAAGTCTGAGCCAATACTGCAGCCCCTTCACCCTCATGAGGGCACCAGCTGGTTTGAAATGGTGTCACACATCCTTAATAATTTTCATATTCAGTGAATCAACCAAGATCATGTCTTATGTTTGGTTCCTCCTTGTGCTTCATCAGTCTGAACTATGCAGAAACCCAGGCTTGAGCTCTTATCAGTATTCTTATATCTATAGACCTTTGGCATTTGAGACATCCTCCAATTTTCTGTCCAGTAGCTATGAATAAATTGGAAACACAAATTTTTATTCATTTACATGAAGAAGGAGATTAAAGAGAGCAGTATTAAGCTCTCCAAAGATGTAGCCTGCTGGATTTTTTTTTGGTATAGAAATAAACATTTTTAATAGTACATGTAGCCAATTGCCTTGCAAGTGCCTATCTGAAATACAATTGGATAAAACTCCGGATATTGTATGGTTTTATGAAATTCCTATGAACTCTGTACTTATTTGAAGACAGTTTAATGACCCAAACCATTCCATTATCACCTTCGCTTAGCCAGTCACAAACCCAAATTTCTGGGTTGTGTACAAGAGCTGCGGGTTCTGTGAGCAATACGACTGGAAACAGCACTAAAAGTAAGCATGAATGATTAGCTGCAGACTGGCAAATTTAATTTGAACAGTTTTGACAGGTTGTGTTGCTTGGGTTGAACTTGAAATAACATCTTGACATATCAGTGTTTCTTGTGCTTTTCCAGGCTGAGTTGTTCCTTAAGGTGTTGAGTCATATAACTTGATGATGGAGTGTCAAACATAGTGTGTTAAACCTGAAGAAAGGAAATAACACGTACCATGATGATCAGCACATGTTAAAATATGTTTTGCTGTTTCTAATTTTAAAAAGTAGATTTTCAGTTATTTCGGTTCAATCTATAGCAGTAGCTTTGAAATACACCCTCTGTGCAAAACAAAAGGTACAGACTGTTTTAAATGGATGGGAAAAAAAACAGATTAAGATATTTCCATTTAAATTAAACAATAGTTTATGGTTTGAGGATAAATAGTTCAATGTGTTCCTGTGAGGCTAAGAATCCACTTAAATTAATTTCAAGCCAAAATATCAACACCAAAAACATCGAGCAGAATAAAGCCCAGTAAAAAGCATCCACTGGGAAGTTTGTGATGTCAAGTGGCTTAGTGGTATTTGCATGCAGGGAGATGGCAGCCCTATAAGTGAGAGATAACAGAAGAGTTGAGTCGGAGAGCAAAATTTATCATAACATGTCTAGTGATGATTAAAAGCCTGTGCTTATTAGATGCATAAAATGTATTACTAAATCATTTTTGGAACATATAATTTTCCAATTATTTATGCATCACAGTAATTAATGATAGGAGGGACAGAGTCAATGATTCACTGTGTAATACATATGGTAGTTACCTGGGGAGGAAAAAATTACAGTGCTACCAATTATTTGCTTTAATGTTTTTGTAATTATGCCCTACACCCAAGTTGAAAATTTCTTTAATTCTTTTCTAAACCCTTCATTCTCAACAATGAAAATGCTCTCTTTTTAGCCTTCAATTAAGTCTAATTTTTAAGCTGCCATCCAAAAAAAATATACAATTCCATAAATGCCTCGTTCCCTTTTATATTTTGCTGGCAACAGTCTGCAAGTATGAAATCCTGCCCTTCAAGCATCTTATTGACGAACTAATTTAGCCACTCTGAAGGATGATCTTCTGTTTAATACACGTGGCTTGGATTTGCCTGATCTCAGGATTTTTAAAATTTATCTTAACTTTTTAACTGCAGGAAAATGAACCAAAGTTCTTGCTGTTTCTCACCATGTCTTTATTCCTGTGTGAGGGAAGAGAAAAAGTGTTCTTTTTTCACCAAGGCCATAGAAACTTGGTTTGAGTTTGAAGGGACACTAAAGATCAACTCATCCCAACTCCCTGCCATGGGCAGGGACACCTTCCACTGGACAAAATTGTCCAAGCCCTTTCCAGGCTGGCCTTTAACATTTCCAGGGGTGGGACATCAAACAATGAGTCAAATCCCTTCAATATTGTCTATTCTACCTTATGGAAATGCTGGCACGGGAATGAAATTGCAGCATTCCTAAATGTTTGGGTAGCATGGCAAGGGGTTTTTTTTTGATTCAGCAAACTCAGCCTGTGAAATATCCCTCAGATGCTGTTCATGACCTAGCATCAGGGATTATTCCCAGAAAATTTTCTGGATTCATCCATCCAGTTTTGGAAAAATAAACAAAAAATTATATATGTGGAAACCCTTTTTTGCTAATTTTCCCCAGGAATAGAGCAATCCCAAGATTTGGGTGGACACTTTGAACTTAGCTAACACCACACTTGACTTTACCAGAAAACCACACTTGATTTGAGCAAAAAGAACACAAATCCTGCAACTTTCTGTACTTAATCTTACTTCCACCTTATTCACTTCACACTGAAGGTTTCCTGGAGGCTTCCATGCCGCCACACACAGCACATCTGCAGGGATCCTTCTTCTTCCTGTTCCCACTCAAAATAGAAATCAGAGCAATATTTTCAAAAGACCAGGCTGCATTTTCCATATAACTGTGAGAATTTAGGGATGTTAGCTGTTAACTGTTAGTATTTAGGATTTCCAGGGACTATACTGAAATTTAGCTACCTGATATGAAGTTTTTCCTCACTAGAAACTCCATTCTAACAGCCTCAGTTTGCTGACAGCTATGACAGACAGAATTCATCTCTGTTCCATGGGCTGGGCATGATGTCCCAACAATTCATGCAGGTCCCACAGGACATGGGAATGCATTTCCTTTTAGCAACAACCAAAAGTCTTTCCCAGAGCAGGCTTAGTATTGTTTGAAGGATTTATTTAATTCTCTATCCTTGAATAAATGAGCTTGGAGGGCTAGACTTTCCCATGAAGAAGATTTTTTAAAAATAATTTAAAAATGAGTGTAGTGCATTTTGGCAGATTATGTGGGTGGTATATGAATCAATAAAGCTTCCAGCTATGCAAAGCCTTTGGGTGCATTGTGATGTTTGTTTGTTTTTTATTTATTCCAAACAGAACTAAATATGAATAGTTCGGTGGGGTTTTATATCTGCCAAGAACTGAGAATGTAGCCCTCCCCCTGTTGTAAGTGTACCCACACCAAGCATTTATTTATTGCAAATATCCATAAGGAAAAACTGCTGATGATAATGATAGAAAAAAATATTCTTGAAGAGCTTCCCTAAATGTCTGGTCAGGCATGTGGAGGGGATATTTTCTGGAGATTAGATATCCGTGTCCTCAGCTGAGTCTGCTGTTGGACTAAGGACGTTTTGGTGGAGGCAGTGACAAAGTCAAAGAAGCCTTAACTGATTCCAAGTGATCTAACCCCTTCTGGGTTGCTGGTATAATCCTGATTTTGGGTAATATGACATTGTACATGCTTTAAATTGTCTGTGTCAAGAATGAATTCAGAGTGGATTTCTCTCTTTATTTTCACCTGAGGTTTTTATTGTGCTTATTTTGGCCAGAGCTGATTGCTGGCTCTGGCCTACACAGAGCTGTCCCAGTGCTTCTGCCTTGAGATTTAAGCTCATGAAAGGTACCAAAAGGTGTCTGTGCTGGCCAAAATCTATCATGGGGGAAAAAAAAGTGTTACTAATGCTCACAGATTTTTCCAGGTCTGCTGTAGTCCATCTGAAAAAAACCTCCAGATTGGATCAGAGTAGAGTAGAGTAGAGTAGAGTAGAGTAGAGTAGAGTAGAGTAGAGTAGAATAGAATAGAATAGAATAGAATAGAATAGAATAGAATAGAATAGAATAGAATAGAATAGAATAGAATAGAATAGAATAGAATAGAGCTATTACACTTTGAAGGGATCTACAATGATCATCTGGTCCAGCTGCCTGACCAAGACATGTTGTTAAGGAATTTTCAAAATTTCTTTTAGATCCTGACAGGCCTTGGACCTCAACCAGCTCTCTAGAATGCCTATTCCAGTGTTTGAGCAGCCTCTTGGTCATGAAAAACCTCCCTGTGTTCAATCTAAACCTCTCCTGATACATCTCTGAACCAATTGTATGTGTCCTTTCACTCCAGCCCATTCAGCAAAGATCAGCACTGCTCTCTCCTCTCTCCCTCCTCAGAGATCTGTGGAGCACAGCAAGCCCTTGCTCTCTCCCATCTTTCACAAGAATATCTCAGATTAAGAGAAAAAATCAGAATACATGTTGCTTTTCAAGGGCTTTGCAAGGAACATTTCATTCTGCAAGGATACATCAGTGGAAAAGGAAGCAGATAGGATTCCTGCAGTAACCAAAAAGGTGAATATCTCACCTAGAAAGGAGCTTAAGGGTCACATCCATGTCAGTGATGAACACTTGCATTGCAACAGCCTTCTCAAAATGGCAGAAAATGTCATGAAAATGTCATTGCAACATCAAGAATCTTCAAGGATTCCATCTTCCAACCTGAAATTGCCCATTTTGCAATATTTTACATTTTTATCCGCTCTGGGAATGCAAGATACCTGGAGAGGGAATAATGGACCATTTAGGAACAGAAAGAGATTTAGATTCAGAAAGCAAAGAAGACCTGTACAGTCCCTGATGTTCAGTTTGGGCAGCAGCCACTACTAAATTGATGCTGCCCAAACAGAAAGGGCAGTTAATGGCACTGAAAACTGGACAAAATGGATGACATTTGCTTTTTCCGCAATGACAGAAGTTAGACTAATCATCATAATGGTCCCCTTTGATTCAAAATGTCTAAGAGCTGCCTATAATTGGTAGATAATTGGAACTGGCTAATGGAAATTAATCAATTTTATATGTAGAGGTCAACAATGAGAACAAAGCTTTGGGAATAAGACAACTCTTATGCGTCATGAAGCAGCAAAGTCATGGATGGTCAAAGTGAGAATCATCACAGTGAGACTGGAAGTCTATGATGCAACTGTGACTTCCTGGATTCCCATTGAGTCAAAGGAGAGAAGCTGGTTGAGGGTGCAAATTAAGTCTAAATAACGGTTCAAACTGATCACATGATTTCCTTTTTAATAGTTTCACTTCCTTCACTGACAACCAAAGCTGAATAAAGAAGACAATGACAACGACATCATGAAAGTGGTAGAAAGTGAAACTCATTCCATATTTCTGGTTTTTTACTTGGATTTTTGAAGAATGCTACAGAAACCTTACAACTTTTGTCTGTGTGGTTACAGTAAACTGAGAAAAGATTGGATGACTTAGTGGAAAGGAAATCTGGCATGCAGCCAGAAATTGTGGATATTTGTTGGGCGATTTTTTTCCCCTATTTATTATTATTAAGGTCTTTCTTGAAGAAAGTTCACAATTGGAGATAATCTCAGCATGGGCAGTTGGTAGGGAGTCAGCCGAAGTTTTAGGAGGTCAGATTTAGAAGGTTATATATAGTTGTCAAGATTTGAGTTAATGCTTAATTTTAAGGAGGATGGAGTTAGACTGTGCCAGCTGGCCTAGAATATAGAATCATGGAATGCTTTAGGTTGGAAAGGACGTTACAGAGCATCCGGTTCTGTCACCCTGTCATGGACAGGGACACCTCCCACTATCGTGGTTGCTCCAAGCCCCCTCCAGCCTGGCCTTGGACACTTCCAAGGAAGGAGCAGCCACAGCTTCTCTGGGCAGCTGGTGCCAGAGCCTCCCCACCCTTTTAGGGAAGAATTTCTTTCTAAGTCTCCCTCTTGCAGCTTAAGGGCATTCCCTCCTTGTCCTATTACTATATGGCCTTGCTAAAAGTCCCTGTACTTAGGCCCCTTCTAGTTTGGAAGCCCTTGGAAAGCTTCTAAGGAAGTAAAAAGCCAAGAAATCGTAGCAAGATTTAGTGGGTCAGGAAAAACACAGCTTTTGTGCTTTCGCTGGGGTGCATTTTTACTTTCCCTTAAAATTGGGACACAATCCTGGATTTCTTAAGAACTTCTGGAAGCTCAACTTTTAATTTCTCTGTCTTTGAGACACACAGCTAATTTTTTGTAAATGTGCTTCTAAAGTGATTTGACAAACGTTAAAAAAAAAAAAGACAGAAACTGGACCTGCCATTATACCTCCTATTACCTACATGCACTTTTCTATCCGAGATTATTGCATAACTGCTTCTGTCCTATATCACTTCATTTTTACACCTTTTTTTTCCACCTGTCCTCCTTCCTTCTCCTCTCCAGCAGCCCTCACAATACCTTCTCCTGCTTTTGTCAGCACAGAGCCGTGCACTGTTATTAATGTCTCCTCTCATTCCCAGCCCTTTCTGCATCTCTTTCCTGTTGTTGCCTCCAGTGACATGCAATGATGATAATGGGATGCAGTGCCACTGGCATGCTACCCCAAAGCCCTGCAAGGACTAGTTCAGAGGTACAGAATTGCTTAAAAAGCCAGGAGCTGCTCTACCCAAGGGAAAGAAAAAGCGATTGCTTGCTGCGTCAGGAGCTGAATGCTCCTTGCCACTTCCTAGCAGAGCAGTTTAGAATCAAGCTCCACTGGATGATAATTGTTTTAACTACCATTGTGGCTCTCTCTTTTATCCAGGGGCATGGCTGGGGAGGATGGGTGAAGTTGTGCAACTGATGTCTGCCTAATTTGCAGGCTATTCCTAATTGGTTGGGATAGATCACCCTGCCCTCCCTTCTCTCCCCTTCCCCCATGGACATGCAGTTTGATCCTTCCCTTTACAGCTTTTCCAAAGAAGTTTATGCTTTCTTTTCACACAGTCTGAATAAAAACAAAGTCAGCCAATGCAAGCATCATCTAAACACAGCCAAGATTAGAAACTACTTCATTTTGTTACCAGGAAGGCCATAAAAAAATCAAAAAAGCACAAAGATGTACATTTTTTATAATACAGAGCTTTGCAAGAAATGCAGCCCAGCTGACAAAGTCTTTGCAGAGGGAAGATTAGTGATAAGAATGGCTATTCAGCTTCTTTGAGTAGAAATGTTGTGTCATAACCAGAATCCCTACTTTAGATGTTACAAAGCCTGTTCAGGTAGCCTATAAACACAGACTCCATTAAAGAAAGGATGTGCTGTCTCCAATGAACAAACCACAGCCCCTGAATGAGCTCGGTGTGGTTTTCTGCACTGACTGTCCTGGGATGATAGAAAACTCAGAGGTCACAGAATCACAGAATGGTTTTTGTTAGAATGAACCTTAAAGCTCATCTGGTTCCACCCCCTGCATGGGCAGGGACAACTTCCACTATCCCAGGTTGCTCCAAACCCCATCCAACCTGGCCTTGGAAACTTCCAGGGATAGGAACACTTTCTCCTACTTGAGCTGGGAACCATCTAGACCCAGTTGAGAGCCAACATGAGGGATCAGAGCATGTCTGAATGGGACATTGCTGTTGAGCTGGGAGCCTCAGCTATGTACAGCTGGGAAGATATTCTGATATGATCCACCATGAATCTACATCTCTTCCCTTTTAGTCTCTGTCTTTAATTAAAACTGGACATCTTTAGCACAGGGAATGGAAGGGTTGGACTCCTTCATTCCCCTGTTTCTGATATTCTTTGCCTCTGGAAGTCATCAATAAACTGTTTCAACTCAGTTACTGGGCATTAATGAGGACAATAAATTTCCACGCATTAGATCACTAATTCTATCAATAGATGTAACTCTGCAAATGAGACCAACAATTTTCACCCCATGATCAACTTTAGTTTTTTTCCAATTTATTTAGTTTTATGCAGAATTCTTAGTTGTTCATTAAGACATACTCAGATATGTTCTCTGAAAACCCCTAAAAGATTTAAAGACTCAGTGTTTCCACAATCACTTTGGCTCTGTACCAGTGCTGTACCAGTGAGAAGCCCTTTTGGACTGATAATCTATTCATTGTGTCCTGCAGCACCATTCCCAGCTTCTCTTAAGAGTTCATCTAATCTAGTGGTGCTGTTGCCAATTAATGATGTTGAACATTGTCTGCTGGTGCTTACAGATTCAGTCAGGTTATAAAGTTTGTTCAATTTCTTTTATATTTTCCAAAATATAAGTATTTTTCTTGATTTTTTTTTCACTGAAAACATATACAACTTCTTATGCTGTGCTTGCAGAATTGTGGCTTAGATCTGAAATGAGAGAGGCAACAGAGTTCGCTTTTCCTGTAGACTTCAGATTTTTCATCAAGTCAATGATATAAAAAGACAAGTTGCTAGAGGAAGTCAGGAGTTTCCTCGTTAAATCATTATATGCAGACAAATTTTTATTTTGTCAAAATTAATTTTGTCAGGTATTCACTTGTTCTTACAGAAGCTGCAGAAGCAGTTTCTTGCATCAGGAAAAGAATTGCTGATCACCCACTTTGAAAGATCTTTTGGCTGCTGCTTGGGGCACTCGTCTGTGATGTGAAAAAGTGCAGCAAAAATCCCTAGTCTGCATGAAAGAAAGCACTAACCTGAATCTTAATCTCTCCCACCACAGTTATCCAGGGCTCACACTGTTCATATGCTTTATTAGTTAGCAAAGAATTTATTTTTTTCTGCAGGGCTAATGCAAGCTATTCCAATAGCCTGAGGGATTTTATTTATTTTCCTCCAGGATCCTATCACAGTGTGATTTCTTCTCCATGTTTTGGCAGGTAGGCAGGCGGCCAGAATAACCATGAGTGATTCAGATGATAAAATCAATAGATCCTCATTCAGTCTAAGAGTCTTAACATTCTTTTGGCCCTGTCTGAGTCCAAATCTTGATTTGTGCCTTCTGGATTTTGGTGGACTGTAGTAATCACACTACAGGTTCTCCTCTGAGCTCTGCTCCTGAGAGTTTGGCTGGAGGAAGAAGTTGCTGGATATCAATGCACACCAGAATTCTGAGACATCTTGAGCTACTCATTCCTGTGCTGCCTGTTTAAGGCAGTTCATCCCCCTGTGAGCATCACCGAGCTCATCTTGTTTGGCATGTTACTCTTCTCTTAATGCAGAGAATGATTCAAGGACTCCAAATCCTGCACTGAGCACAGAAGATATAACACAACTGAAAATTAATAATGGAGAAGATTTAGGAAACTTTTACACATGAAAAACTTAAAGGCCAGCCATGAGTCCTGGGTGAAGAAATTGCCACTGTGATCCGTAAGATCCTGGGCTGCCAATGCGATGTCCTCACATAATTCAGCAAAGGAGCCATTCTTAGGCAGTAAACTCTGATCCAACTTAGTGAGAGTGCCTCATCCATCTGGATATTTCTTTACGACTTTGAAAAAAAAAAAAAAAGGAACAAATGCATTTGGGGAAGAGTGGGGACTTGTGAGGGATCAGTTTAAAAGAAGGGATTAAAAGCACTTCATATAGCCCTGAGGGGAAGAAATAGTCTACAGACATTGGAAGATTTCAGGCTCCAAGACTGAAAATAAACATGCAAGATACTAGGAGAAGGTTAGTTGGATCCTGTTTTCCCATGTGAAATTGTGGGTGAATTTCTAGATAAACTTGTTTCGAGGGTGAGCTATTTGCTTGGAATAGTGTTGTGAGCGACAATGTGTGGGGATTTAAAAAATGCTAGGATGATGCCTAGAAAAATAAGTGTGAATTGACTATAGGTTGTACTTCTATCCAGGCTTGGAGATAGTTTAGCACAATCAGCTTTTTCCATCCATAACTCAGAGGATACTGTGCATTATTCAAAGCAGAAACTCCTGGCCACTTGACTATTGGTGTCTTACAGCTGTAAGGATGTGAATGGTAGGTGTTAAGATCAGCCACAGGAGGGCTCTTGCATTATTTCCCTGCAAGCTTTTAAACATATTAAGGATAATAAAGGAGGAAACCTATTCAAGCAACAATAGACAGGCTAAAAAGATCAAGTCAATTCGTGCTCAAGTTCCTGTGAGTATGGACAGGAAAGGAACACTGATTCATGAATAGTTCACTGTGCATTTCAGTCCATTACCTTGTAGGAACAAGAGTTATTTCCCTTTCTGTGAATTTTGCTGGATATCCTGCTCTTCCAGTAACAGGTTCATTGTGTAAAATGGAGGTCTGGTTATGAGTACTGAGATAAAGGTGGAGTTTCCACAGCAGTGTTAAGCATCTGCCCCAAATTTTCCAGACATGCAAATTTGGTGCTGTTCTATTCATTGCTAAAGCACTTTTCCTCATTTTTGCTTCTATTGCCTTCACTGTTGCTTGAGGACCATCAGTCAGTGTTGCAATAATTTCATAGACCCATAGAATGGTTTGGTTTGGAAGAGTCCTTTCAGTTCACCTCGTTCCAACCCCCTGACACGAGCAGGGACACCTTCCACTATCCCAGGTTGCTCCAAGCCCCATCCAACCAGGCCTTGGACACTTCCAGGGATGGGGCAGCCACAGCTTCTCTGGGCAATCTGTGCCAGGGCCTCCTCACCCTTACAGAGAAGAAGGAGTTCCCACTATTGTCCGATCAGTTGTGAAATAGGGCCTTTTCTGAAGGAACAAACATCATCAGGAGCTGACTCAACCCATATCTGCTTCCTTCTTTCCTTCTGGATATTCCCTCTTACCCTACATTAGATTTATTAGTGCTTGGAGGACCTTCCTACCAGTCTTGATCTCAGGCTTCCTCTTGTTCAAGTGATATCCAGCTGATCTTTCCAAGTGTACAGATGCGAGACAACTTTGTCTTCTTTTCTCTGAGGACATCCCTATTAGAACTTACTGCTCTTCCAGGAATTTTTTTTCTTGTGGGCTCCTCAAATCATTCATATCCAAATGCAGGGATCAAAATAATTCCTTCATACTCAAGGAAGATTCTTTCTTGCTCTGTTTTTCTCATACTTTCTGGAGGAAGCATTTGGAGATAGAGTGGGTGTGTAGAGAATGGGTTTCTTCTCGCCCTGATCTGGAGAAAAGATTTGTCACCTCTTTTTTTTTGATACCTTCACAGTAGTGTTGGAAAATTAGTTTTCAGCTACAGCCCTGAGTGAAACAGTGTTGAGAACTTACCTCTGATCTATTCTCCCTCAACAGAAGCATTAATTATTTTTTCAATTCAATGGAAAGAGCTACCTCACATAAAAATTGTTGCTCTGGGAGTCAACATCCATCCACACTCCTAAAATATCCTCTCTTTCTATAGATAGGTAAGGAAATTCAAATTAATTAAAAAATTAATGGGCGTCTCAATTACATTGAAAAAATAGATTAATAAATAAACAGATCAACGAATTCTTAGTTTTTAGTTGAGTGTCTCAATCTGTCCATGAATTGATCAAACCACAAGGACATGTTTTTTAGGGTTTGAGACAAAGCAGGACAACACACTGTTTATGCATGAAATGGTATTTTTTTCTTTTCCCAAAAGTTCTGCCCTTGCCTGTCTTGACAAAAGCAAGCAAAGCTTGCTTTTGATAACATTTTTCCAAGGAAAAAAGCATTTTATCAGATAATGCACGAACAGCTCTTTAGGATAGAGTTTCTCTGACTAAATCCTTCCTGGAGTATTAAATGCTATTTTTTTTTCTGGATTACCTACATTTTTAGAACCATTTACCCCTTTGGGTGTTAAGATTCAAAGAGAAAATCCATCCACAGGTGCCAGCACCAGTGATGTGAATCGTGGGAGACGCTGTGCTGTTGGCACATCTGCACCTGGCCTGTTTTGAAAACCATCTCCACCACTGCTGCCTCTGGCATTTATCCCCTTTCCAGGCCCATGATGGTTTTTTACAACCCCCTGAGGCCTGACATATCTGGCCATCAGGACAGCAAGTCACCAAGCAGCAATGAACAGCAGCCGTGTGCAGAGAATTCCTTCAGAGGCTCTGCCCCCCTCCCCGATTCCTGTGCTCCTGAAGGTTTGCTCTTTCATACTTCATTGGAGAATTGTGTTATCTCCACGAGATGTGGCCGAGCTGGGCGCGGGAACGTCTGCGGCGGAACATCGCCCTCCTCCCACGGACACCATGCCGGGACAACAGCCAGGAGTGGGGGCTCTTCTTGGCTACAAAAAATGCAAATAAATAAATAAATAGAGGAAATAAATAGAAAAAAGGAGAGGTGGGGAAAAGAGAGCAGGAGAGAGAGGGAGGAAAAAAAGACAGCAACTTTTTTTTTCCCCCCATTTCTTCTCCGAAGGAAGCAGCAGTGTCTCCTTGCAGAACGACAACCCTCAGGATACAGCAGTTGTCTTCAAATCTGTGACCATAAAAAATCATTATCTCTGTGAAATACAGCAATTTGGGAGATAATCAAACAGTGACCAGGGGGCAGAGCTGCCAATCTGAAGGATTATGCTCTGTGCATGCTTGATTCTGTCTGACCTTCCTCCGAGCCAGCTGTCAGCTTGGCGAAAACGCACACGGATCGACTCAGGGCACATTCATTAGACTGTCTTCGGTGAAGAAGTCATTTGCATAAAACCCCAGCTTTCTTAATTAGTACTTCATTTTTCCCTTGACTTATTTTGTGGCTAAGTTCACTTGCCTTTTTTTTTTTTTAACTTGCCGAAAAATAAAACGGGGGAGGAGATTCCTTTTTTTTTTTTTTTTCAATGTGGGGGCAGGAGGGAATATGACTTGCAAATTAACTCAGTGATAATTAGCCTATTAACATTTTCAGAGATGTAGGAGGTTTCCAAATGTTAAAAAAAAAAAAATGAGAAAGGGGGGAAAAGTGTGCAGGGGAATATTGGAGTTGAAATTTATTATCTAAATTTCTGGACTGGCAATATTGAAATGCTGGGAAAGAACAACAGTCTGTGTCAAAAAATTTTTCTCCTTTTTTTTACAATGATGAATTCTCTTTCACATTCACTTAGGAAAATGATACCTCATTGTTCCCACAATGTAGGAGTTTAAAGTATTCAGTTAGGATGCACCACACTTTACTGATTTAAGATTGTTTGGTGATTTCTGGGTACAAACAAGCCACAGGAATGATTGTCTCGTGTTACAAGGAGTGTTCAGAGGAAAGAGAGATGCCAAATTAGTGCAGACATTATCAAATTTGCTCTTCAGTTCAAAGTGGATGCTAATGATGTTTGTTCTCTGTTTGATATTCTGCTCTTGCCTGATGTAGGAAGGTGTTTCTGAGTGCTCCCAAGTTTAATCAGTCCAACTTACATTTCAGTACTGCTGTCAGAGCTTAGTTATTGCACAAGGGGAGGGAAATCTTGAAGTCCAAGCAACACCCTTGTCACTCACTGATAAATCAGAACATAGCACAAGTAATAGGCGTATATAACGTAGCATGCTCCTTTTGTGACAAAATTCTGTTTGAAATGGTGAAAAAGCAGTAAAACTTGATGCCAGGTTTTGTAATTTCCTTCCCATCATGTGAGAGAGCAAAAATGTGACTGAGAACAGTTTTATTTTAGATATATATTACAGATCTTCTCTGGTTTTACAGTTCCTTGAACAGTTTCAAGACAGGAAGGGTGGCTGCTGTCAATATGTTGAACATACCTAAATTTGAAGAATCCTAACCGGCCTTGGGAAGACAAAAAAAATCAGGTGTTTATTAGTGAAATGAGCAGTGCCAGGACCTGTTCTCAGTCCTGAGGGCAAGGGGCTCAGACTGGTGTGTGTGAAATAGTGAATTATCTCAGCCTCCAAAACAACGTGAATGCACCCAAACTGCCTAAAAGGAATTGTCCTTGGCCCACACCAAGACCCCAGGAATTCAGTCAGATCATCTGGGGCAATGCTGGTTGGTCTGGATTGAAATCATGCTGAAAACTGTTCTGGATATAGAACAGTATGAACGGCCACAGTTTAGTGCCTGTGTCCACTTCCAGCAGTGCTCCATTTACTCAGGCACCTGTACCCTCAGCTACTTCCATTTGGGAATTAAATCTGGTTCTGAGGTCCAGTTCAGTTTTTGTTCACAGTGGTGTTGCAAGCAGTATACTTAAGGAATTACCTTGAAAATCCACACATGTACATTTATAATATTAGTAAAGAGGCAAATCAATGAAATGTCCTGAAGACTGTGCAGACAGACTTTTAAAAGACAAAATGAAAACAGCAGCATGTCAAGTTCTTGCTTTTGGGAGTTAAATCAATTATTTAACAGAACTGAACTTCTAAATATCAACTGTCATGTCCCTGCTGCAAAGGACTTCCACATTGCTTCCACATATTTTATTTCCTCTCTGATGTCTGATAATAGCATTTCAAGTGTCCCAAGAGCAGCTGTAGTTATGGAAGTCAACTGCAAAGAGCACAGAATTCTACAGAAATATTCTAAAGTTTGCTCCAGCTTTTCTTGCACTTTCTACCAATTAAATCTGGAAGTTTATGGGGACCTGTCAGAAAAAGTCCAATCTTCAAAGATTTTTATTGTTCATGTGTAGACTAAAGACAAGAAACTGGATACTAGAAGCTGCTCAGTAAAGCTTGATCAAAATAGGAAAATTCTGAAAAATAAATCTACAGTTTCATTTCCATAGAAAGAAAGTCTTGTGGGGAAAAGCTGCCTTTTGGAGCTGACCAATATGCCACCCCTCTGTAAACTGCACTACACTTACCCTCGGTAAGTTTGGGATATATCCAACACACTCTCAGCCTCACAGCATTGAAAATCTCTTGTCTGTAGCCTTTGATGGACTCCTGCAACCTTCTGTTACTCTGGGAAAATTTACTGGATTGCAAAGGATAAAAATTGATTTAGTTGTTAGACCAAAAGATTCAGCAGTAATTCCCAATTTAGTTACTAGGGACAATCTAAAGTCTAGTTCTAACCTTTCCACACTACTTTTATGCCCTCTCAATGTCACCACACTCTGCAGATATTTTCATTCAGCTCTCAGGCACCAAACCTCAATTCCAAGACTCTCAGCACAGACCCATAGGTTCTTCACTCATGCTACTCAGAGTTCTCTCCTTATTCTATTTCCCTCTGAATTAAAGCTACAATTCAGAAAGGTCAAGTTCTCAGATGTAAATAAAATATTGTTCCTATGACACATTCATGAAAGTCCAAGAGGAGTCATCAATCACTGCTGGTTGATTCAGTACAGTTACAGCAATTTTAAGTCCTTATAAAAGAATTCATTTTGTATTTCCAGTCTAGGCAAAGGTCATCATATCCAACTTTTCCAATACCAAAATTAGGCATTTAGTCTGAAGCAGTCAGCTATGTTTCTGCTATAGTTGAAAGGAGACAGATATGAAATACCAAGAGGTAAATAAAATCTAATAAAGGAGGCATCCACTCTGTTATGGGAGGAATTGCTCTCCCTGAGAACTTGTCCCTCCTTGCTGATCATCAAGGCCTGTCTTGACAGATACAGCGAAGGAAAATTATTTCTGGAAAGGAGTAGTTCAATGAGAGGGTTCAAGGGTTTAATTGCTTGATTACATGGTACAGAAAGTCTTGAAAGCTTTCTTATAATTTTAGCAAAATCAATGTAAGGTAATAATTATTCTTAGTCTTAGAATTTTTGTTATTATTGTTATTGTTGTTATTATTATTAATAATAATAAATCTTAGAATAGTTTTAGTTGGAAGGGACCTTTAAAGTAATTTAGTCCAACCCCTCTTCAATGGGCACAGACATCCCCAACTAGATCTAGTTACTCAGAGCTCCATCCAACCTGACCTTGGATGTTCCAGAGATGGGATTTCTCTCTGGAAAACCTAATATGGTGTACCCATTTCCAAATCCATTTTCTGCCTTCTTGATTTTATAACGAGTGGGGATTGGGTGATGTTTCTCAAATCCATGGCTTCTTGGTGCCTGAAATACACTGAATACAATGTTCTACAGCCTCCACTACTGCTTCTTTGTATGCTCCTAATCATCTTGTCATGCATTATCCAGGGCTCTGAAATCTTTGGGACAAAAGGCATCTCAATTCCAGATAGAGACTCACAGAAACAATGTTCAAAATTACCAAGGCTGACTCAGGGAGAAAATATCTTCCAGTGTTACATGGAGGTCTCTGTGCGGAGCAGAATAGCTGAATGTGAAGCTCCTCCTTCAAAAGTCAAATTTTGTAATCAATACTAAAACATTGTTGGTCAGTTTTAAGTGAGGCTTCCACTTTTCACATAGAAAGGAAACCACAAAATCCATAATAAAGTCCATAAGGCTCAATGCTAAGCTCTAATATGATAAAGATATGCCAAGAGCTCCTGGAAAAGAGATGGAGATGTACATGCACATTGAATATTTTTTTCCCTCCAGTCCTCAACTTTGGCTCCTTTCATTTTTGTGGAAATACCCAGGGAACTGTTATACATGTACATAATTCAATTACTAACTACCATAATACGGCTTGTTTCTTGAGCTGTATAGAACGAATAAGAAAATTCACAGAATCATGGAAATATTTAAGTTGCAAAACACTTCTAAGGTCATTGAATCCAAGCAATAACCCAACACTGCCAAGGCCACCACGAAACCATGTCCCCAAGTGCCACATCCACGAGGCTTTTGAGCACTCCCAGGGATGGTGATTCCACCCCTGCCCTGGGCAGCCTGCTCCAATGCCTGACAAACTTTTTAATAAAAAAATTCTTTTTAATATTAAGTCCCTCCTTATGCAACTTGAGGCCATTCCCTCTCACCCTGTCCCTGTTGCCTGGGAGCAGAGCCTGACACCCCTGGCTGTCCCCTCCTGTCAGGGAGTTGTGCAGAGCCACAAGGTCCCCCCTGAGCCTCCTTTTCTTCAGGCTGAGCCCCTTTCCCAGCTCCCTCAGCTGCTCCTCAGCAGACTTGTTCTCCAGTCCTTTCATCACTTTTGTTGCACTTCTTTGGACATTCATGTGTCAAATAACGAGTAAATAAAAAAATATGTACATAAAGAAAAAATTCTCTATTGTCTTCAGTGGACTTAAGGAAAGATTTACCCAGTCAAGACACCTCCATGGTAAAGTTTGTCATTTCTCATCCTTCAGCATTTCACAATATGTCTTCTCATTGCTACTTACTTTGTTCCTTGAATTGGTGCTTTTTTTCTTTTCTTTGCCAATTCTTCTTGTCTTTCTTTTCTTTTTAACTACTAAAATTTAACCTAAATTTCCCTGCCACAGCTTAAATCCATTACATCTTGCTCTGTCCTAGTTGACTAATGAGAATAATTATCAAACTATTTTTCAATGTGAGTTATCTACTCAGGCTAAAATAAACCCACCAATCTCATTTTCAGTGAAAATCCTGAGCCTGGCCAACAATTGCAATCCCTGAAGTGAAATAAGGAGGTTTTATTTACTAAGGTCTTCAGTCTATTCACTGGTTTTTATTGGCATTGAAATAACATTTGGGCAAGATTATATTGCATATCTCTTCTTTTTTTTTTTTCCCTTAAGTATGGCTGTTTAAAAGCCCATAATTAAAAAGCCTCTGTTAATACTCTGATATTGCCACCAGGATCGAAAAGAGATTAGTGCCAGCATTCTGGGCTACTAAAGCATGTGCATACTATTGAACACACACTCACTGGAATGTTCATTCCCAGGAAAAAAAAAAAAAAAAAGAAGCATAGAAATAGAATTCTTTCCAAGATGCTCCAAGCATCAGCCAAAGACTGGATCTTTGTGCTGCCTTGGCCCAGAGAACCTCTCAGCTGGTGTAAAACTGGTGTACCTGGCTGTTTTGTCAGCCTTTCCCTTAATATAGCTTAGAAATCAACTGCACTGATGCTCACCTGGGTTGTGATTCCTGGCACCACGGGCAGCCCTGCACAACTCAGCACTTCCCCACTGCTCTGGGTTATTCTTTGCAAGGGCTGACAATGGCTGGGCTTGATGTGTTTTGATAGGGTTTAAGATTTTACTGTGATGGAGAATAAATATGTACAATTTTTAAAAATGTATGAAATATTGTCATGTCACCACACATATCCTCCATAGCAGATCAAATGTTCCTGGAGAGGAGAGAGCAACAGGCCCAAATATCACTAGGGATGAAAAATGGGAAAGAAAAAGTGTGCAAAATGCAGAATGATTCCATTACAACCACTGCCTTGCTTCCATTGGCTGAAACACTTACAGCTTGCACAGCTAGAGGTGAACAGGTGAAATAATCTGGAGTCCAATTCATTGTCTAGCATCAAGAAGTCAAAGTGGGAATGCTGAGGAGCAAGGAGGATCCTTCTTGCCGGTGCTACAGGAATTCCATCTCATTTTGTCATTACCTGAGTGAGCATTACCTGGCTCTGGGCAGCATCATTTCTTTGTTGGGTCAGACCTTCTGTTTGCACCATCTCTGCCTTGAAAGGTTCCAGAGCTCACCTGGAACCTTGGGAGTACAAATAACTCTGGGAAATACCACAAAGAAGCTGTAGCTGCCCCATTCCTTGAAGTGTTCAAGGCCAGTTTAGATGGGGCTTGGAGCAACTGGGATAGTGGAAGGTGTCCCTGCCCATGGCAGGGGGTGGGATGGGAGGAGCTTTAAGGTCCTTTCCAACCCAAACCATTCTAGGATTCTAGACTAGGTTTCTTCAACCATCCTAATTTTATTTATTTTTTTTATTTTTTTTTTTAGCAAAATAAATGGAAATGAAAATATCAACTCTGAGTAATTTAAAACATAATTTGACTGGTCTTTATTATGAAGTGTCTTGTCTGACTGTCTCTTAATTTGATGCAGAAAAAAAAAATCAAATCCTACACCTTAACATTATCATAATAAATCTGACATTTTTTGGTATTTTAATTAAGTTTTTTAATAATACAACCTTATTCTGGTGAAGCAGGCATCATTTCAGAAGTGTAAGACTAGAGCAGAGCTAAAGCATGTATCATCCCCAGCTATGCTGCCAGTTCTGCTGCTGCATTTATAAAAGGCATTATTACAGAATTGGGAAAGCTTTGAGCATAGCAGGAGATTTCAGAAAGATTTTGTAATATTTGGGATCTGCATAATCACAAGCCTAAACATATTTACTGTCCAAACTGAAATGCTTGATGAAGGAACAGGAAAATATACATTAAAAGAGAAGCAGCTCCCAAAAGGAGTTCATTTATACAGTGACTCTGAATTCACTAGATTGTTTGATGCAGAAGGACATCTTCAGCAATTGCATAAAACTGCTTTTTCATGGATTAAAAAAGACACCAAATATCATCTAAAAGCAACAGACATGCTTTAATTTCAGTTCCAAGATAAAAATAAAGGCAATTATTGCAAGTTTTTGTCACCTCGATGTAAAAGACCCCTGAGAGCTCAACAGAATTATTCCGGATTTTCTCTGATATAAATCAGATCAGAATTTCACTCATTTTAGCTGAACAGAATTAAAATACGACTTCAAATTACTTGCTCAGACATATTTATCAACAATGAGTGCCATCTCATCCACAGGCCTCAGCAACAAAAGGTTTGTACCAAGTCCAGAACTCCCCTGCATGAGGGGCTGTTCCTACCATTAAAAAAAGGCCAGATCCTGCCCTATTTGCAGTGTGAATAAATGAGCCAGATAAAAAGCAGGAATAAGGAAATTATATTGTCCCCCTTTTTTTAAAGATCACGGAATGAAGCACACAGCAATTAAATGTTGCAGCCAAGGTCACATTGTGATTTGCAATCCATAGCACGTCGAGGTTTTGAACCTGTGTTTCCACCTTCACAACCAAAGCAATGGGTTTTTATTATTATTTTTTTACAGCATGAAACATTTGTGTTGGAAACTTTTTTTTATAGTTCGCATATGATGTGGTAAATGCAATTTTAAAAATTATATACTCAATAATTTTCTGCTTCCTTAATATATCCTGCTTTTTTTTTTTTCCTTCACCGTGACCATGTTTTATTTTACTTTCTTTCTTCTTTCTTTTGGGGGAATGCTTTTTTGTTTAGGTATCAAATTGTGATCTTACATAAGTCCAAATAAAATAAAATAAAATAAAATAAAATAAAATGGCTACCTAAATACCATTACCTGAAATTTTAAAACATTAAGACTTCAAAAGGGTTAATTAATTACATTAGCTGTGTCATTATCCTGGCAACATTCTGCCTTAGGGCATATAGATCTATTCAGCTGCTGAGTTTGAAAGAGCTGTGTCCTTCTCTCACAGAAGAAAATTCATCAGACATTAAAAACATAGTCATTAGCAGAACATATTGTTTTCTCTCCACCAGATTGAGGAACATCAGATGGAATAATGAAAACAAATATTAAATAAATATTTCTCTTTTTGAAAAAATATGGAGTCCAGTATTCATCACAAGTCAGAATAGATTTTTTTTCCCGTAAGCTGAAACTACTTAATATTTATTGAATGTGGAGAACTAAACTTGCCACTGTCTCACATATTTGTAGTCAAAAATGGGTGTAAAATGTTCCTGTATTAGCATGAAAAAAGATGTTATCACTTTTAACAGGTGTAAATACCTGCATACAGTACAACTCGTATAAATATAAAAAAATTGGTAAAATAAGGAAAGGGCAACAAAGATGCTTAAAGGTATGAAATGGGTTCCACGTAAAGGGAGATAAACTGAAATAAATCTCTTCAGCCTGGAGAGACTAATTGTTTCAGGATGGGACAGAAGTCTATGAAATCATGACAATCATGGAGGAGGCAAAGAAAGAACAATTATTTGCTATTCCTTGTAATACAAAACCTAGTAGGTATCAAATAAAGTTATCTGAAGGTGGGCTCAAAATGATTAAAGGAAAGTACTTTTTCACACAGCACAAAATTAAACCATGAAACTCATTGCCACAGGATGTTGGGATGTTGTGAATGTCATAAGTTTTCACGGGTTCAAAAAGCAATTAGATACAAACATGGAAGGAAAACCCTTCATAGACTACAAGAGACAAAGGAATAACCCCCAGGTCAGGAAATTGCATAGCCACAGATTGCAGAGGGCTGGAAAGCTCAAATGTGGGAACATCAATGCATATTTTCATTTTTATGCTCCTTCCTAAGAAGCAGTTGGAACTGGCCGTTGCTGGAGACTAAAAAGCTGTCTCTCTGGTCTGTGGTCTTGCTGAAAATGTCTTCTTTTACAAACCAGTGGAGAATTAATCTAAAAATATTAGCCCTAGAGTAAGAGGAAATAGTTTCTAATTACAAACATATCCTATGGTTTCGTGTGGTGCTTCAGTTCTAGCACAGACTCCTGTGGGTTCATCCTTTTTGCAGCACTTGGAGGGCCTCAAGATGAGGAGCATATCACATGCTCGTGATATTTTGGAAAGGTCTTTCCTGTCAGAACCTGAAACTACAGCCACCAGTGCTGGTGCTGTTGGAAAGCCTTCCATCTGTGTCTTATCACAGAATCCCAGATCAGGCTGGAAAGGACCACAGTGGCTCTTCTGGTCCCAACTCCCTGCTCCAGTGGGGTCATCCCAGAGCACAGTGCACAGGATTGGGTCCAGACAGTTCTGGAATATCTCCAGTGAGATACCTCTCTGGACAATCTGTTCCAGTGCTCAGTCACTGCACAGGAAAGTTCTGCCTCATGTCCAGGTGGAGGTTCCTGGGCTCAGTCCCTGCCCGTTCCTCTGGTGCCATTGCTGGACCCTGTAGCAGAGCCTGGGCCGTGCTCTGAGCCCTCCCTGCACACAGGGACACCCAAGGATGAGGGTCCCTCTCAGCTGGGGCTCCTCTCAAGGCTGAACAGCCCCAGCTCCCTCAGCCTTTCCTGGGCAGGGAGATGCTCCAGTCACTCCATCGACTTTGTCACCTGTGCTTGACTCACTCCAGGAGCTCCGTGTCTCTCCTGTCCCGAGGAGCCCAGAACTGGACACAGCACTCCAGATGTGCCTCACAGGGCTTGAATTGAGCAGAGGGGCAGGATCCCCTTCCTGCTGGCAATGCTCTTCCTGATAAAACCCAAACCATACAAAATCAGTGTTGTATATCCACTCTGATGTGAACTATCATTATGCATTACTCATAAATCCTTCTTAAACAGAAAAAAAAAAAAAGAGCGCCATTTATGAAATGTCAGGACATAAAACAAATTCATAGCTTAAAAATTACTTAGAATTATCTTTGTTTAGTTTTGAACTGAACAAAAACTACCCAGTTATAAGCAGTTGTACCCTGATTTCATAGCTGGCTTCTTGAAATCTGACAGGAAATAAATCTCTCAATAATATATAAATCAATCAAATCTAAGTATCATTTATGATACTGGCAAAAGACAGTCTTGACAGCAGGGCCATTCCCTGACAAAGTTGACAGCCCTGTAAATTGCCTCCAAAAGTGCTCCCAATTTTTATAAGGGTACCAAACCTGATGCTTTTCCCCAAATATTGTGCAGCGTCAATTTTAAATGTGGGAATGGTTCCCTTGCAATTGGCAGAAATTATACTATAAAAACTGAACATATGTGCCAGATTTTTTCCTTTTTGCTATTTTTTAGAGTTCTAAGTATAAACTCTGATATTCCAGTGGCGTAAACTCTATGTCTATAAAGAAATCTACAAATCACAAGATCTAGAAAACTAAAAATCATAAGATTTCTATCAGAAGAAAAGTTTGAAGAGGAAAAGATTAAACGCAACAATAAACCTACTTCACAAATCTATTAAAAGGGAAAATAAGTGACTGGTCTCATAAGCAGCAAATTTTGGATTGGTAGTTGATAAAAAAGGAATTGAGAAGGAACAATCACCAGCACATGGGAACTGGTGTATAGTAAATAATCATTAAGGCTAGTTAAGAAAGTCTATAGACCTGCAGTATAAAACATACCAGGAGTTTATACACCTCTGTTCTCATACAATTAATTTCCACATGATCCCAGACATGAGATTTGAAAAATCTGGATTTTCTAGTTTTGTTATCTTCTGATTTATCCTAAAAAATTCTTTTGTTGAAAAGCTTTTTAATTTATCATTGAAAATCAAAGTCATTACATGAGTCAAAACTTCTGAATCCACCTTAAACTGTCTTTGAGGGAATTCACTGCTCCAGCCCATCCCTTCATACTTGAATTATGCAGCCTGAGTTGATTTACAAAGGTCTTTTGGTCACTGACAAGTGCTGGAGGCTCAGTTCAGGTGTCTCATGGATACACCAAGTGTAATTTGAGAAGCCAAAGGTATCCTGAACATCTGCAGGGGCCAGCTAGATCTAACTTGGGACTTCTGGGGGACGTTACCACCTCTGGATCAGTGCTTGGGACTCTCTGCATATCAAATGGCACTGTAATCTGAACCAAGTGCTTTGAGAGCTTTACAGACAAATGCCTAATTCTCCTTAATGGTCAAAAAGGTATCAGGAACCCAGATGGCCTGATTTTTATCTGTCTGTCTGTCTATCTATCTATCTATCTATCTATCTATCTATCTATCTACCTATCTGTCTATCTATCTACCTATCTATCTATCCATCTATCTGTCTGTCTATCTATCTGTCCATCTATCTATCTATCTATCTATCTATCTATCTATCTTTCCTTATTTATGTGGTTTTAATATAGTGCTGATCCATCCTCCATGAATGATTTTCATTAGTAAATTAAAACACACCTGAGAGAGTTCAAGAGGCACTTGGACAATACTCTCAGGCACATGGTGGGATTCTTGGTGTGTCCTGTGCAAGGGCAGGAATTGGGCTCTGTGATCCTTGTGGGTCCATTCCAGCTCAGGATATTCTGTGATTCTATGTTAAATAAAGATACCTCAAGGTCTCTAGATGGTTATCTTCAACACTGTCTCCCTATCAAACTTCTACCTGTTCACAATGGAAGTCCAGTACATTCCATCCCACTGGACAGAGCTGTCCAGTTAATTTTATGGATGTCTTCATCTACTGCTCCCTGAAAGGAGGCTGGAACTCTGTGAGGGTCAATCTCTGCTCCCAGATAAAACAAGAGGAAAATACCTCAAGTTGCACCAGGAGAGGTTTAGATTGGCTATTAAGTGAGATTCCTGCACTGAAGGGGCAGTCAGGCTTTGGAACAGGCTGTCCAGGAAACTGGTGGAGTCACCATCCCTGGAAGGATTTACAATATGTGCAGATGTGGAACAGCTTCATAGATGGAAAATCATTGGTGTGCAAATAACTAAATCATAACATGTAAGTATTTTCATTCTCATATTTTTAAGGACATCCAAATAATTTGGTAGTATTTTTACCTGATCTCATAGAATCCTGAAATCTCAGAATTGTTTGGGTCGGAAGGGACCTTGAAGATTCTAATCCACTGCCAAGGGTTGCTAATCCACTAGGCCAGGTTGCTCCACGCCCTGTCCAGACTGGGCTTGATAGAACTCCACAAAGGATGAAGTGTGCTTACAATCTGTGAGCTTGGTGGCTTAAAGATTTGACAACAAAAAAATTATTGTTTTTTTCCTATAGGAAAAAATGTGTGAATTTAACTGATGTGTGTGGAAAATTAATAGCTTGCTCTGCTTCATAGTACTTTGTGGGGAATGGGAAGATACTCATGACTATGATTCTCTTTTCTTTCCCTCTGTTACTGCTTTTTCTCTGATAATATATTGAGGAAAAAAAAATGAAATATTAAGTAGAAATATTCTAGAATGGATTTCTGTTTCACCAGGGGTTGACAGATGAAGTGAAGAAGGTACCTGTTGGATTTATGGAGCCGATCCATCAGCCCCTGCTTGACCCACAGCTGTCATCTCCCTGCCAATTAATATTTACCACTTGTAAATGCCTTCAGCCAGGGAGGGTTGAGAGGCGAGAGGAGGGAAGGCAGGGAAAAACCTAAAAGGGAGGTTTTGTGAGGAATTGCAGGGAACACAGTCCATCATGAGGTAATTACAGCTCGGCCTGTCCAAGTGTTACTCTGCAATGGTGAATTATAGGCATGAGGCTGCAGCACTTCACTTTCTTACTCATAACTAAATCAGAATCCTTTTAAGTTTTAATTAATCTGCTTAGCGTTAGTTGTGAGGGAGCAAGGGAGTGGGGAAGGAAGGCAGATTAACCCTTCAATTGACAAGGACTTTCACAGTGTCTCCTCTTGGGCTATTTTTCCCTTAAGCACCTGAGGGAGACAGCATTATCAGTCTAACGTGGGGGCCCATTAGGCTGTGATTTTTTAATTTTTTTTTAATTTGCTAGTGTCTGGTTAGTTCTCTTTATTTCATTATCAAAAACCAATTAATTTTCTGTAAAAGCATCAAATTAATTACAAAATACTATGGAAATATAAAGAATGGAGGAATTTCCCTCTTCTCTCCTCCTACCCTTGCCTCATTATGGGAAATATGTTGGGCCCCTTGGCAGCAAAGCCCTATTAAAGAGCTACAGACTCTCTAGCTCCTCATTTAAAATTCTGTTGGCGGTGTCAGGAGGCCTGTGTGATGGGGGTAAGTCCATTTCCACCCACAGACATCATTTTCCAATTCCCCAGCACAGAAAAATATAGTCATAAAATCATTAGAAGTGTGGCTGGAGGAGACCTCAGGAGGAAACCCAACCATGTTTTCTACCTGTTCACCCAAGCTTCCAGGCATGGGCACACTATGGCCTTTCCAGGTGTTCTGTTTTTGCAATGATCCATTTCATTAGAGATGTTCCCACTGAAGTTTTTGTTCCAAATTATTTCTCCTATACTCATTGAATATAGTGAATACTTTTATTTTTTTCTTTATCTCTGATTTCTAGGTGTTCCAATACTGTTATTATGTCTTCATCAGTCTTTTCTCCAGAAAGTTTTGTCCCTCTTCTTTTTGTCTTTTCTTTGTAGGTAACATTCACTGGGGCTCTTCTCTGCGTGGTTAAAGAGACGATGGGAGGAATGGAACTCATCTACTGCCCCTAAATTCAGATTCCTCATCAGTGTTCAGTGCTATTGGGATATTCTACCTGTGTTCCAGCTGCCAGCTGTCCTTAGGCCCTGTTTCATGGCCATTATCCTCATCTAAATTTGCTGTAGATACCAATGTTCAGGCAAGAGGGTTGTGCCCCTCATGCGTGTCTGCAAGCTTTCACAATACTCAGTGGAAATCTCAGTGCAATATTTTGAGTCCAGAAGCAGAGATTCATTTGTCCAAACCGGAGAGTTTGCTTCAGAGTAAGTTGTGCCACTTTCTGGTCATCTTTGGTTTAAATATTAGTGGGACCTCCATGACTATAATGGAAGCTTAGATATCTGGTACTTCTACAGTGGACTTCAGAGAAACACAGAGTTGTACCTGTCCCTGTCTGTGCAGGGGGTTGGAACTAGATAAGCTTTATGACCCCTTCCAACCCAATCCATTCTATGATTTTATGATCCCACAGACCAGTGTCTAGTTCTGACTCCTAACATAATTCAGGTTACTACCCATACATATGTAGTAGGTCACAGACCCTGAGATGTGACGAAAAGAACATCGTGTTGAAGACTTTTTCACAAAATGGAAAATTTCAGAACCTTTGTGTTTGCAATTCTGCTTGAAGAAGATTAACATTGAATGCTTCTGAGTTCTCTTTGAGGATCTTTACTAAGGAAGAGTAGATAGAGTTATCTTTGCAGGAATTGTTAAATGTGAGCATGATCTCCCCACTTTACCTTCTCAATGCTGTATCTTCTGCAGAGATGAATTCAGGTCATGCCTGAGTAATTATAACTCGGTTTTCTGATTTGGATCCATCTCATATAACTTTTTGGTTGTGTGCTAGGCTAACTTAAACATCTGGATTTAGATCCAGTTGTGCCGTGCTTGATTTTATCCCTTCTGGCAAGAACGATTCAGAAATGGTGCAATCCCTGTGCTTAGGTGAGTGGTGGAACTGAGATGTTTGGGAACAATGATATGGATGTGTTTGTACAAAAAAGCAGATTTACCATTTTGATTATCCCTAAATGTTATAATCACAGTAAATAGTACAAAATGTTCACTGTACTGTGGTCAAACTTGCAGTTATAGTGACCAAATTACATTGACCTCATTCTTAAACTCCTTTGATTTTGTGTCTTTTCTGTAGCAAAAGTACAAAGTGCTGAAAGAAGAATTCTTATTACCAAACAAAAAACAGTGCTCTGACCCCAGAACCCACTATCTCAAGGTGATCTCAACTTTCCAGTAATGTAGCAGCCCTATCTCATTTTATTCTTGCTCTGAATGCTCCTCGTAGGACACAATTTAAGCAACATGAGTATGTGGAGCCCTAAAGTCCTAAAGAAAAACCAGCCCCATTTGGCAGCCGTACCTTCCCCTGAAGGCCGTCAGAGCACAAGTACTTTAAACACTCAGAGGACTGCAAGAAAATCTGAATGTTGTCTCTGTAAGATTTGGGGGTTTTCTGGCAGCACAGGGAGGATGTAGATCTAAATTCCCTGATCCGGCTTCTGCTCAAAAGGTGGGGATTATCAAAAAGGTCACTCCTATGACTGACATTTATCCATTGTGTCTCTCCCCAGGACAACAGTTATAATGGCCAATCAAGACTTGCAGGCAAGGCAAAACGGGGAGTCCTGGCCATTTTCTGGCTGTATTCCTGTCAATGAGGACAAAATTATGGGATAATGGAATGGTGCTCTCACGGGTCCTAGTCTGGTCCATGGGCACTCACTTGACCACTGACCCTGCAGATTCTTATGTTGTAGCAGAGCTAAAGAAATACTCGGTGGTATTCAAGGTACCTGATAAATGTGGATAAAACAATGTTAATTTTGGCTAAACAGAGGAAAACATAATTTTGGAAAAAGGCAGGCAAAGAGAAGGAGGAGAAAGTTGCAACATGCCTGTTGAGTAGCCAAAGGAATTTACTACCACAGAGAAGAGTTTTGCACTGGTTGTCTCTCTCTTCTGGTGAACTGTGAAGTTTTTTTTTAAGCTGCACCATTTTGTGCAAAGGCCCTGCATAAAGCCAAGTGCACTTTATTGACAAGCTTGTTCAATGGCAAAGAATTCATCTGACCTTAATATTGAGAGAAAATAAAATTGACAATAATGTTTAAAATAGCTATATTTTCCTATTAATAGTCAACAGGCAGAAACAGGTGCATCTAGAGCTCAGATTCTCTGAGATATTTAGATGTTTGCCAGGAGAAAGGTGACTTAAATCTTTGAAGCATCTTTTCAGCACCGCTGATCTTAAAAGGAGCCCAGCATGTATAGCTCAGATGCGAGTGTTAATCTATCATATAGACAGTTGTATGACACCAATCCATGTCTAAAAATACAATTATGTCTATTTCAGTGCTACCTGAATTCACCCCTATAGCAGGTACAGAAATTAAAAGAAAATAATCTATATTTTTTCCCATTCGAAAAATACTTCAGAAATTATCAGCCAATGAGAAATAAATAGCTGGAAGTAGAAATATCAATAAATAAAAACTCTACTCACTTATGACCTAGAGAAGTCTTGAAAATAAGACCCAGTCTTCAGTTTCTGCAGCTCCACTCACTCCATTGAGCTGGGCAGATTTATGCTGGCTAAAGATTAGGATCAAAATATAAGCCTAACATCTTTAAATGCTTTAATTATTTATCCAAGGCTGTTTTGACTTGCCCTCTGCAGTTGGCTGTGAGTCAGAGGCAGCTCTAAGTGGTATATTAGCAATTATTAGCTAGCTTAAGCTTTCACTGTGTATTAGGAATCAAATCAGGCATTTTTATTAATTATTATTTTTTAGAGAATGGAACAAAATGTCTAAATTAACTGTGTAAAATAAAAGGCTAAAACAGCGCTTTGGGTAAAAATGTCCCATTTAAATGCCTGCCAGAATTTGGGGAGGAAAAAAAACCAGGAAAAGAAAAAGCACGGAGAAGCATTTTCCAGCTTCAAATAACTGCATTGGCTGATGGTTCCTTCACCAATCTTTGCTCATATTTGACAATGGAAAGTCATATTCTCTAGGGTGCAGTGTCAAAAGCAGCATTGTCAAGACATTTACTGCACTTTTACCTTACATTTTCTGTGAATCACAGAATGGTTTGGGTTGGAGGGACCTTAAAGATAATTCAGTTCCAACCCTACTACCATTGGGGAGTCTCATGAGCTTCTGGGAAATTTACTGTAGTGTAACAATTTAGTTTATGGTCTACAAACATTAATGAATTTCAACAATGTCAAATACTGAAATGTTCACCACTAACCCATGTCTCCAGGTGCAACATCCTCAGGTCTTTTAAATTCCTCCAGGGATGGTGACTCTACTGCTTTCCTGAGCAGCTTGTGTCAGGGTTAAACACTCTTTGAGTGAAGAAATTTCCTCTAATATCCAATCTAAACCTCTCCTGGTGCAATTTGAGGCCATTTCCTCTTATTGTGTCATTTGTTACCTGGTAGAACTGTTACAGAAATCCTGCCCACACTCAAGTGTTCTTTGGAACTTGTTTTAAATGCTCAGCTCTGAAATGCAATGGCAGAGATCAGCAGGTTCAGACACAATGGTCTGTGGAAAGGACCTTAATTGAGCTTGTTCTGTGGGGCATTTTGCAGTGAGTTTAGGAACTGCTGCATGTGGAGCTTACAAAGAAAAACAAAGCTCTACCTCTATAGATCTCTCTAAAGAGATTGACTCATATCCCTGAGATTGGTTTCTTTAGGTACCTGCACACAAGTAGGAAAGGTCATGAGCATCTTAGATCAGCTAGGTCTGTATTTTCCATGGGCGTATTTTCAAGACAGGGTTGTTTTGTTTTTTTTTTAATTAAGCCAACTGATACACAGCCAAGAAAAGCAGCATATTTGGTATTTTAGAAAGCAAGATGTATCGACGTTTTGAGATTTACAAATAGCACTAATATGACACAACAGGATGACTAACAACAGGAAGCTAAAAGTAGGAAAACTTTCATCTTGATGTGACCAATCAGGGCATAAAAATATTGCAGAAATAAATGTTGATATCTTGAAGGTTCTAAAAGTTGAATTCAAAATGAGACCAGCAAAGGCCAGGAAACAACACAGATATTTGAACAAGATGATCATTGTAGGTCCATTCCAATTGGACTGTTCGACTCCATTCCATTCCATTCCATTCCATTCCATTCCATTCCATTCCATTCCATTCCATTCCATTCCACTCCATTCCATTTTAATAGAAAGTGAACAAGCCTTTTAGCCACTGGATCTTTATTTTCATACATAAATGTAGCCTATAACACAGACTATTCCACAGTTTCTGTCTCCCACTTACTGCAATTTATTTTGGGGTTGTTCTGGTACCCCTGTGTGAAAAACAGTTCCTGTAACCATTAAACTGAAATCAGTAGGACAGTTCAATAAACACAAATGTCAAAACATACACATTTACTTTTGATTCAGTCATGAAGGATGAAATTAAGCCTGAACCAAGAAGAACAAGGAAGCAGCCTCTCTTGGCACCAGTAATTACAATCTGGGATGGCCCCAAAAGTCCTTTCCTTGTTTTGAACCACTCTGACAAATGGTGCAAGTAACAGAACTGGAAAAGACAGAGCACTTGGCAAAAGGCTGTAAAATGACAAAATCACTGAAAGTGTGTTATAAAACATGCAAGAAGGAAATACTCCCCCAAGCAGGACATGTCAGTTGCATGGGTATGGCTGAGAAAAACAGTTGCTTAAAGACTGTGACTTATGAACCTCTGCGATGGAAGCAGAAGTGCCATAGGGGGGTAGAGTAGATGAGAAATGGATTAAGCCTGAACGTGGAGGAGAAAACTGGAAAAGTCAGGCAAAGTTTCTGAGGTGGAAGACAACATGCCCTAGGAAGACATGGAAAGTTGGGATGAAAAGAAATTCTCCCTGCAGGCACAGACCTTGTCTATTGCATTCTACAGTATTTGAGGAATTGGGTGAGAGGACAATGATTTTGTACTTTGCAAAAAAATGGGGTTTTTTTCAATAAGAAAAGATTACACATATACCTACATCTATATTTATACCCAGAGCTGCTAGCAAACTAATGCTTATAGCACTATATACCTATACAGGGGTATGTATGGAAGTAAATTATTGCATTGTGCTTTTGTATTGTACAGTTAATTTTCTTCAAAGGGACAGAAATGTTTATGAAAAAGAGAGAAGTTTATTAGGACATGAAGAAGGGTCTGCTGCTGTTAGTCAAATTATGGTTTGGGACACAGTTATTAAAGTCTCCCGCTTTCTTCTTAAGTCATCTTTTACTGCAGGTTGGAAATTGGTTATATATATATATACATTAAAAAGACAATTCCATTAGCATCAAAAATTAAGACTTTTTTCAAACTGTCAATTTCAATGATTTTTTTCCCCCCTAATCTCAGAATGGAATATTTCCGTCTCCTTATTTGAGATTACTTTATAGAAAGCAAGCAATGTTGTGGGGAAGAATATTAAGTTTAGGAAAGACAAAATAAAAGAATTTTTCTGTGATAGCTTTTTTTCTGATGCCCTCATAACATTATTTTTTACAGTTTCACTTAATAGAAAAACCATTTTGGAAGAACCAAAAAGAACTAACTGTGTAAAGCAGAATATCCAGTTCTTGCCCAGGGCTGCTTATGACGTCAGTACCCTAATAAATCATGATAAAAACAATGTTTCATATTCATAGACTTGATATGGTCTGAGTTTATGAAAATAAGTAAAACAGAAGGGTAAAAATGATAGTTATCATCAGTTTGCACATACGGGTACCCAGGAGGAATATAGAGACACTGTCAGAGCACCCAGGGATCACGGTTAGGAACACACATGGAAGTTAATTCTCAATAAAGACATGAAGGTCAACAGGAATGACCTCTATGGAAGGAAGATCAGGAAAAATGTGGGTTTGCTGCTGAATGGGCCAGGGGATCTGGTGACAGATGACACAGAAAAAACTGGGAGAAAATGTCACATTTTCCTTGAATTTTCCAGGTAAGATTTGCCTTCAGCAGTCTGAGAAACCAAAAGGAAAATCTGGAGCAAGGAAGACTGACCATAAGTGGATGAGGACCAGGACAAGGGAACTTGTATACAAATGGGTATATTCAAGCCCAGAAGACCTGGCGAGATGTCTCAGGAGTACTGAGGCAGCTGAGTGATCATTCTCAACTACCTTTGAAAAGTTGTGGCCACTGACAGAGACTTCTGAAGACTGGAAAAGGAAAAATCTCATTCTTATCTTCCAGAAAGGGCCTGAATGAGAATCCAGGAAAGTACAGATTGATCAGCCTACAAGGGTGATGGAACAACGCACCCTGGAAACCTCTTGCAAAGGTATGAAGGACAAGGAGGCAATGAGGTATAGTGAATATAGACTTTTGAAGGGAAAAACATTCCTTCTCAACTGGATAGCTCTCTGCACTGAAATTAATAGGACAAGGAGGGGGCAGTGGGTGTTGTTCCTTTTAATTTTGAAAAAGCTTTTCGTGGCGTCTGGCATAACCACCACAGGAAAGTAGATCGAGAATAAAATAGATAAGTGGACACTGAGGTGAGTTGAACCTGAGCCAGTCTCCCAGCCTCAGGGGGGTTATGACTGGCAGCCAAAGTCCAGGGGGAGGACTGTCACATCACCCAAGGGGTCACTGCTGGGCCAATGCTGTTGGTCATGTTCAGTGGCCAAGATGAAGAATGTATATGAGTCTGCAAATGGTACAAAACTGCAAGAGTAGTTGATATGCAAAGTGCTGCCTTTCAGAGGGACTTCAGGAAGCTGAAGAAATGGGCAAGTGGGGATATTCTGGAGTTCAGGAATGGAAAATGTCAAATCCTTCACACATAAAGGAGTAATCCCATACACCTGTACAAAATGGGGAATGCTGGGAAAGTAACTTGATGGGAAAAGACATGGTGGTTCAGGAGATTCTATCAAACTTGTAGACAGTGATTCTTTGGTTTCACATAGACCACTTTTTAACCTTTATCCTTTAAAATCTAAACAGAAGTTTTAATAGACTTTTTTGTTGCTGTTGTTATTCTATGTATTTTGAGTCACAGAGAAACTGCTAAAATAATTTATAGTAACTATCCACCATGGATAGAACAGATTAGCCATCCTAGCCTCTAGGAGCACAAATCATCAACATGGGTATCATGAAGATGACTGAAAAGTGGCTGATGCTGCATGAGATGCTTCTAACAGCAGTGGAGCTGTGACTTTCCACATCCAGTGCTCAATTCATCCCTACCATCCTCCCAAAGTCATCTCAGTGAACTACAATATTTTTAGAACCTTTCATTTCCATTTCCTGTCAACTTCTGTCTCTGTATTCGCTCCTATTAGTTTGTATCTATGCATGACTTGGGCTGACCACAACATGCATGTGCAAGAGATGCAAAGTTCCATCCCTTTTATCCTCCTGCATGTTTCCAGAGATAATGCAAATTGGAATAGTCACAATACATTTGCCCAGGGAATAAACAGATAAAAGTAAGAAATACATATATTAAATATTTGAGGAAATTATTGGTATTGCTAGTACTCTGTCCAAATTCTATAACCCTTTTTATTTATATATTGAATAAATACTTACGTCCTCAGTAATTCCATGAAAGAGGCTGTCCTGGTTTAGGGCAAATATTTAGGAGGAAACCTCTGGGGGGGGTCTCCTCTAGGAAGAGCCGATTCCAAACCACCCCTCCCCCTAAAGGTCTTGGAAGAATTTCCTTAGAGAAAAGTGGAAAAAACTATTTATTTAACAAATAGAATATTCACAAGCATAGGAAAAATTTGGATAATATGAAAACAATGAAACCTCTCCTTCCTCTGAAGAGATGGTAAATTCAGAGTCTGTCTGAGTCCGGTTCAAGTCTCGGGGGGGGGCCGATTGCCGGGCCCAGCTGTAGATGTCGGAGAGGGGGGGCCCCCCCAGGGATTTCCCTGGTGTCTTGGGCCCATGCGATGCCAACCAGTCCCAGGAGGAGGAAAAAGTTAAAAAAATACACAGTAAAAGAAACAAAGTCTCTTCCTGTAAAAAAGCCGAGAAAGAGCCAAGGAAACCCTATGCTGTGTGCTGTTCCAGCACACACCAGAGAGAATGAATAAGATAACGCTGTCCCACTGGAATGTAGCCTCTCCGCTCTCTCAAGGCCTTTCTTCGTAGGAGTAAAGGTATCCTGCAGACAAACGGCGAATGTTTTTTTTTTTCCTCCACTCTGTCTCTCTCTGTCTCTCTGGGACTAACTTAAAGCTGTAGAGCTTAATGTCCAGAATAAGCAAGAGGACAATTGGGGATACAAACAGGTCATATGGCCAACCCAGGACAGAGGCTTTCTGCAGAGTCGAAGTGTACTTGTCTGTGCATATTCACAGTCCACTTAGTCATTAAAATTAAATGTTCTTTTGTGAAGGTACCTCTGGCTTTCCATGGATAGGGGAAAAAAGTCCAGACATGTAACCTGAACATAGGGAGTAATACCTGCCTTAACCAATGGACACAGTGAACATTCCCTGGGCAAATTAGGCTGATAGGATCTGGCCATAAAAAATCATGACAAACCATAAGGATTTTTTAATATGGTTTTCCTCATGTCAAAGAAAAAGAATGTGGGAAAAAAGAAGAGGTGAGACTTGGAGGACATTACATCATCCCTTTTACATTGTCTGTAAGGTCTTCTACACCACAACGGGAATTGCTTTGGAAAGGTTTGAAATGGAGATTGTCCTGGAACAACTGAGGCTTTTGAAACTTGTTAGAATGTGCAAATGGATTCAGATGAGCTCTCAGCAATTATTTCAAAACTACTGCCTATGGTCCAAGGAATGTTTTGTTCCCTATTCACTGGCACTGGCGAAGGCTCAGTTTATCATCATTAACATAATATCTTGACCAGTAAACAAAAGAAATATTGGTTTCAGTAGGTGAGAAATAAACTAGAAAGGAGGAGAAATAAAAGGAGAAGAAAGGAAGAAAATATATATTGTTTCCTTAAATAAAGACCGAAAATGTATATAGAAATTACCTCGTGGATTCAAAAGGGAAGGATCTGCCTTTTCCTTTGAAGAAGAGGACAACTGCCACATGGTGGAATTCTTGGGGTTGTCCTGTTTGGGTCCAGGAGTTGGACTTGATGATCCTTGTGGGTCCCTTCCAACTCAGGATATTCCATGGTGCTATGATTCTACTTAGACTGCCTCCAGACAATAAATACATGTCAGTTTTAGTACAGTCTGCTTGGATATTCTTGACACTAAGAGCTGATCTTCAGTACATTTTGTCATCATTAGAAGTGAGCACAGACTACACACTATAATTCAGAAAGACCATGAGAACCAGTACCTATACCAGAATCTTAAATTTCCAGGAAGGATGTGAAAAATAGTTGCAAAAATAAATTTTCCAATAGCAAGCTATCCTGAAGATTTTCCCCACAAAGAAATAAACGTTAACCATTAGTTTGTTGTCTCAGATCTATTGGTGCAATCTGCAATAGAATGGGACAGGCAGACAGGAGAATTTTTCCTGATTCCTGGTTCCAAACAATTCAATATGTGTTCTGGAATAGTGCTGCTACTTCTATTTGTTTGGGTAGTGGCATTGGCATCCAAATGCCTTTATAAAGCCTGAAGATATCATTGGGTGAAAACCATTCAAAACATATGAAACATTTTTATTCTTTTATTAGTATTGTACCAATAATCTTTGCTGCCTTTTGTATTAAATTTTCTACTCATAGCACCTGCAGTACTAAGATTACAGGGAATTTTATTGCAATAATACATAATTTTTTCATACCAGTGCTTTGACACCATTCCCACAAGGGGAACTTTTTGACATCACCAGGACCAACAGGACACTTACTGTAAAAAGAAATAAATCTCTCCCTATGATACCTAAATGAATATTTAAGACCTTCAATTTATTACGTATTCTTGAAAACCTCCGTTGAAACTTTTGCCAAAAAACCCTGCAACATATTTCTTATTTATGGATCATTAATTTATTGAAAGCTCTTTGTGGGTCATTTTTTTACAAATTATTGAGAAAGAAGGTGCTACTCACTAGAACTGGTAAATATTACAAAGTATCTGGGAACATGCATTTTGAATACAAATCAGAAAATTTCCATTACATATGCAATCTCCTTTTTTCATTTCCCATTATATACTCAGCAATATTATTGAAGAAACAGAGTTTTATAAAAGCTCATACAAATGCTCATTTCCTCAGTCTACGATCCGACACAAGGAAATACTGATAAGGTTATCTGCTCCTTTTATTGGACTTATTAATTTTGCTGAATATATTCCAATACATGATGTATCCTTCAGAGTAGTCAATGCAAAACTCAACATTAGAGGAGGAAGGAAAACATGCTTATTGTGCAGTGCTGTGATAGGTCAGCTTTTGAACTTCAGAATTGCTGGTGTTCACAATTTCTGAGTGGCAATTATTCAGTATCTCAAAAAAGTAGCTTTACATACACTGAGACAGCTCAAGTGTCATAGTTTCCTGCCTATGTCCTATAAAGTGTTTCAACCCAATAAAGGAAATATAAATTTCTTAGCATAAGGTCACTGGGACAATAAAAGCTAACCTATATCATTTTACTGCCAGAAAAGATAAGACCTGATTCAGGTTGTTTTATTCTTACTTGTACAAAATGTTAATAAAAGAGTTTGTTCTGCAGTGATATATGCTGCCTTATCCTATAAAGTTATAAATATATAAAATGTTTCAGGTATATTTATGTAATTTATATATAGAATTAAATATGTCTCTATAAAAAATTATATACATAAATACAACTTGTGAAATTGTTTTTCTACATTTAAAAAATATGTTGCAAAGGTTTCAATAAGAAACAGATCTTCTCCCGAACTTTCCGTGCAGAAAAAAATGCACATAAGCAATCTCTGGGTCAAAAGCTTTTAGGGCATGACAGACTTAGAGAGCAGGAGCAGCTGAAACATTCAGCACATGCCATCATCCCATCATGCATGACCATGACCACGATATCTGCCCAAGATCTGAAGATGTCATTTGCAACAAAAATCTCAGTTGAAAAGAAGCTTAAATTTATGCTCAATAAAGCTTTAGTTAAGTTCAATAAAAAAAATCAGAAATTGCCTCACTGATATGCCAGAGCACTGCTCAATTCCTTTTCTACGAAAACTTCTTGTACCCAAACATTTACAACTTGGGCCTAATGTTCACTCAAAGGGAATTCCCTCTGCTTTTTTTTTTTGCAGAAACAAGGTGAATTGGGGAAAAGTGAGGCATAAAGGCCTCATATTCCTATGAAATGTCTTAATATCTCTTGTTTTGTTTTGTTTTATGTATAAATACATGTATTCATGCACACTTAACTAATATATATGAATAAATATTAGTTATCAGGTTCTACATGCGTATAAATCTGTGGACTATATCCATGTTGGATGTCCCAGACCTTTGTAGAAAGGCATCAATGTAGATTGGTCTCATTGGAAATACCAATGGCCAAAAGGGCTTCAGGTTTAAATAATTCCCTTGCCCTTCCAGGTGGATCATCACTCCAGGTCAAGTCCAAGATGTATTGATTAAGTAGCTTAAGGGAAGGTCACAGAGCTCCAGCCTACCTTCCCTTGGGGTTTCCAGGAAAGAAGGATATTTTGTGGCCAGTTGGAATCTCATGGGTTACCAGACAAGACTTAGGCTACTGTACCAAATAAACCTCATTTAAAATGAAAATTAGCTTTCCAGTAGCCAGAGATAGATGTTTTCCATTTGTGCAAAGTGCTTTAAAGTAGCAATTTGGACTTCTGATATTTATAGTATTTTTGGTAGGTGTCATAACTTTTTCTGATGTGGTCTTCATATGGCGAATTGATCTCTTTGTTTAAACAAAGAACTTTGGTTACCTGTGTTCCCAATGAATGTTCCCCTTCCACAGAGTTTTTCTCTTTTCCTCTCTGCTCAGCACTTTGAGTATCTTAGCCAAAATATTTTGAGGTTTTCTGGTTTTGTGTTTTGCTTCTGTGATGGGGATCATCCAGTGTAACTGAGACTTCCGAGGAGCTGTGGGTTTTTTGTTTTTTAAAACTACAAGGCTGAAAAAAATATTTAAAAAGAACCTGCAGGATGCCTCTCCCTCTGAAACCATGAGGAGAGAGCTGGAAATTATCATCTATTTTAAAAAAAAAGATACAATGTTCTTTCATATGCAAATTACCAGAGATCCAACTCGCATAGTTCATATCCCAATAGGAGGAAATACAGCAGAGCTGACAGATGTCATCACTTGACTTAAATGACTGCATAAAAATTCACAACGTAAATCTTTTATCTACAAACACCGCATGTTTAAAAAAAAACTGTGCCAGTGGTTATAGGCTACTACTTTGACTGCTAAGCCTTTGTCACCTGCAATTCCATGGGTAAACAGCTCTAAATTATGGGACTTATTCAACATTATCAATAATTTTAATATAAAATGGTAAAGACATGGATTTTTTTTAAAACAAAACCAGAAAACAACCAAAAATTACTCATGTGCATGAATGCTTCTTTATGATCCAACTTGCAACATTTTTATAGGCTGTATGTCTGAAAGAACATACATATAATGATGCTTAAAGTGTGGTTGAGAACAGAATTATTGCAGTTTTATATATACAGCGAAGCCATATAACAAAAGAGCAGTAGCTAGTGTTTGCCCTTATATGAGATGCAGTCATATAATAGAGAGCCTTAAAGCTAGGGTTTACTGTACTTTGGGAATTAATCACATAAACTATAAATTGGGTTCAACAGGCTGGCTGGGTAAATAGGCGCAGCTAATGAGGACACTATGAGATCTTATAAGAGCGCTGACTGCCCCAGGACAAAAGTGCCGAGCTGCACCTGATGGAAAACTAGAAGACATCAAAGCATAAAGGATTAGTGCTCTCACAGTGTTGAGAAATGGCCAGGGGGAGATTCACCAACTTATTACCCACATCCAAGCTAATCCTGTTATCTGCAAAATATGACTGTGTTCAGGAACTGCCACCACCTAAACTTGCAGGAGACTAATTCTGTGTTTACATGGACAAAAGTGCGGGGAGTTTTCATCTGGGCAAAGAATATGAGAGATGAGAATTTTTAAGGGTTTCCTTTGTATCGAATGCTTGAAGAAGGGAAAATGTAAAATTAGTTCTTTAATGGCTATTCTGTATCCTATATAGGTATCCTATAGGATAGAATCTCTTCTCTGAGAATCCAGGGCAAAAGTCTCATAAAATTTGCTCTTTCTTGTTTAGTTGCACTTTCCTAAAAGAAAATCGAAATGCATTGAAAGTACCTTTGAAGATGAGAAGGATTAATAGTCCCCCAATATCCCTGCCCAGGAAATCTTTTGTGCAGCAAATGTCTGCCTGATATTTTTTTCAGTGCAATAAAAGAAGGTGAAAAATATCCCAAGGTCCTTGCCAGCACACCACAAAATATAATTCATTACTCAGCCTAAGGTATGTTAGTTGGCTCAAATTTTTTTTAAAAGTTTATAATTACCAGTGCTAGAAATCTAATTTATTTTTTTATACCAAAGGTTCATTTGGTGTAACAACACCTATGGTGGATAACAGATCTTATTTTCCAATTTGAATAAAACAGAAATGGACCCAAACAGAACCTCTTAGATCAGATAATTCTAGGGAAGAAGTCTGTAAGTTATATTTAATCTAAACATGAAGTATTCTCCTTTCAGAGGCTCCTCAGTGCCAGGGATGGCTGCCTCAAGGGCAGAGTTTAGGCGTGATTACCCAGGCAAGCCCATGGCTAAGCATTTATATGGCATTAAGGAACACCCCCGGCACACAGATCTTGCAGGCAAGGATTTATGTAGCCATCTGAGGGAAATGATTAATTTTGTAGGTTTTAAATTTTAGGAATGTAAGAATGCCAGAGTGCCTGGTGGTGGGAAAGCCTCATTGTGAGGATGGCATTGCCTGCAGGCTCCCCTTGGCTTTCTTTCTGGTGCTGTTTGACAGCATCACACTGAAGTTGTGAGAATATTGCAATTAGCAGCAAAAAATGAGCACCCTGGTGAGGAGGAGGTGTTGATTGTCTGATGTGAGAGAATCAAAGTACCAGGGGAAGATTGGTGTGGTGACCCCAGGGTACCTGTGGAAACAAAGTTCTACCTGTGACTTGCACATCATCCCCTTCTCACTTGGCCATTTTCTAACCTTGGATGTCTGAAATTCTTCTTTTCCTTTCTGCACCCGGTCTAGGAAGCAGAGTGTTCCACAACAAACTTCTTGATTATTTGCTGCTTTTCAACTCAGAATGAAATGGATCCTCCTCTGTCTATATACACAGATCTCTTGGTGTCCTTTTCAAAGGTTGGACTTGATGGTCATGGAGGTCTTGTCCAATGATTCTGTGAAAATGCCAGGAAACAGATCAAGGAATTTTCATTGGATAATTCTGCAGTTTTCTTCATTTTGTAAGATCAGGTTCTTCCACTCATTAAACTGACATAAACTGAAAAATCAGATACTGAAATCTCTCAAAGTCCTCTTGATTCAACTGAGTTCTTTCTTTTATTTAGCCATCTCTTTTAAAGACACGTGAAAGCTCCACTTGTGCATTTAGGAAGAAATGAAGCAATTCTATGGAGCATTGATATTCACATAAATTTCTACATGTTAGTCTGATTATGGCCTGAAAAATATTTCTTACTTCTTCATCTTATTTAAACCAAAACAAATGAAGCAAGGCTAAATATTGTGGATTCAAAATAAGAAGGGGAAAAAAACCTGATTCCTGCCCGGAACCTGAGAGACTGACATGATAGTCCTAACAACTTCATCCCTTCTCATTTTAGACATTTGCTAATAAAATGGGAAGCAAGAATAAAAAATAATAATATCTATTAATAATTTATTTTTCCTATTGATTTCACATACTCAAGCACAGTTTTGGATGACAGAAAAAAAAGCTTCAGAATAAATATCAGCAGCTAAAGAAAAACACTAATTTTGAATTTATGATTCATACAAATTTTATATTGATCTTTAAATTGGGGAGTGTTCATGAATGAGAAAGGTTTTATGTAAGATTTTCTGATGTCAAGTATTTGCTATGTTTGGTTGCAATTGTGCCTGCTATTTTTTTCTGACCTCTTTCCTGGTGTGCTTTTCTTCCTATCCTGCCTCTCTTCCTCAGCAAATTCAAGGACAATAATCCAGATAATGATTTGCTATTTCATTTTCCAGATGTATAGGTCACCTCTTGGTAAATAAAACTCTCATAAGAACTCAAAAATTTGCATTCTGGAATTCATGTTGGCAACACATGGATCCCAAAATCGACCAATGTTCACCCAAAATGTGTAGATTTATAGAATTAGAAAATACCCTGAGCTGAAAGAAACTCACCTGCATCATTGACTCCAATGATTAAATGCAACAAGACAAGAAATCCCTGATGATTCCAGAATGAATCCATAAAATTTTCCTTGATCCAGGGCAGAAATCAGCTCCATTTGGTGTTCTTTACCTTATTTACCCAGAACATACACTTACAGATCTACATGAACTTGTTTTACAGCTGCAGAAATGGTGAAACTATATCGATCAATAACTCCTCCCCTTTGACCTCCTCCCCTTTCCTCACAACACATCAGAAAACACTGGAAACAATTAGTTTATATTCCTTAGATTGAAAAGAATTTTTTTTCTCTGTAGTCCAATCTGGATCACAAAAAGTGACAATAGTGGAGGCCTTCTCCTGCCCCTAAGTCCTTCTGGAAGAAAGTCTACAAAGTATTTTGTTTCAGTTAACTAAATATTTTGCTTTTATTTCCCAAAGCTATGGAAAAAGTCAATATAACAAATTTCATACTACCAAAGAATGTTTTCTATGTAGGTGCAGAACTATGATGCCTTTACTTTTATTATATTGATATTTTACATTTTTGAGAAGCTCAGAGAAGGAAAAAAAGTTTCTCTTCAGTGAGTTCTGAGCTCCCAAGTACAAGAGAAACATGGAGCTCCTGGAATGGGTCCAACAGAGGCTACAAAGATGATAGAGGGACTGGAGCATCTCCCTGCCCAGGAAAGGCTGAGGGAGCTGGGGCTGTTCAGCCTTGAGAGGAGCCCCAGCTGAGAGGGACCCTCATCCTTGGGTGTCCCTGTGTGCAGGGAGGGCTCAGAGCAGGGCCCAGGCTCTGCTCCAGGGCCCAGCAATGGCATCAGAGGAACGGGCAGGGACTGAGCCCAGGAGCCTCCACCTGGACATGAGGCAGAACTTTCCTGTGCAGTGACTGAAAGCTGGACAGATTGTCCAGAGAGGGTTTGGAGTCTCCTCACTGGAGATATTCCAGAACTGTCTGGACCCAATCCTGTGCACTGTGCTCTGCGATGGCCCTGCTGGAGCAGAGAGGTGGTACCTGAGGACCCACTGGTTCTTTCCACCTCTTTTTTGATTCTGTGATTCTGTGTACATTTAGGGATGATGACAAGCCATTTACTTCTCCTCACCTTTCAGAACCAACTAAGAGTTTTTTCTCAACAATACATTCAGCGGGTAAAGGGGGGTCCTACCCCAAAGTTCTGCATTTGTTTGCAGCATAGACAGTGATTGTGGGCTGGTCAATCTGTGCAGTCTATTGGAACTCTTGGTGTGCTACCCACTGTCAAAAATTATGTCTGAAAGGGTCAATTACTTACTTAGATTAGTGAATTCCACCTTTTCCAACCATTTCTTCATTTTCTTTTCCAGGTCATGAATGTCCACACTTCCTCTATTTACTTTTTTTCTATTTCATAATAATCTTTTTCTATTTCATAATAATCTTGAAAACAGAAATGTTTTCAAGGACTGTCTGGTGTGCACCTTTGAGTTTGTCATAGAATCACAGACTAGTTTGTCTTAGAAAGGACCTTAGAGATCACCTGATTCCAATCCCCTGCCATGGGCAGCAACACCTTCCACTAAACCAGGGTACAAAAGCTACCAAGCATTTTGGATTGCTCTCATACCAGGATACCTGATGTTCTGTTTGCTCACCTTGGTCGCAGGACAATTCATACACAAAAAAAAAGAGATTAAGCCCAGACATTTTAAGTTCACTTGTGGCAACACGAAGTTAAACAGTGACAAACTCACAAAACTAAGTCGCATTTTGCAAGGTACATTCAAAATTTTCGGAGAGACTGAGGAGCAGGAAAGGCCTGAGGTGAGCAGTGTCTTTTAAAGAGTTGTCAAAGTACTCTGGGCCTGCTTATGGCCATGTTTGGCTGGAAAGCACTAATTAGATTAGATATATTTGGCTAGAAGGCAGAAAGCTTAAAACATTAACTTTTTAAACATGTGCATATATTTGGACTATAACATATTCTGCTTTTTGGAGGTATGCTCTGAGTAAATATCTTGCCAGCATGATGTTATCCCTTAATTTCTTAAATAGAAATATGCTGTTTCAGAGTGCATACACACAATTCTTTTATACAATGTTGAGAGAAGAGAATGGATCCAAAAATTATGCTATTGTCTCCTTTCTTTTTTAATTAGAAAATACATAAAAATGCTACACATTTGCTGAATTTTATTTTCTTTTATTTTTATATTTTTTTAATACATTTGTTTTTTTATGATTATTGAGGAGGCTGCTATATAAGCAATTTTTTTCTTCAATAAGAATTACTCAAAGCTTCCATACAGCGTGAAAAACCTTGAATTTTGCCTTAGCATGAACTAATGGACAATTACATGGTCCCATGGCAATCTCTCTTCCATGGTTTCCCTCTCCTCTACTTCTCCCTTTGCTGGGGCACACAAGACCCCTGCCTAAACATGCAGGGTTACAAAAGCCAGCACAGCCAAATATGGTCACTTTGGGAATTGTGCAATATTTGAAAACTCCTATTCTCTCTAAAATTCCCACTAAGAAGAACTGAGAGCAATATTGTGTCAAATAAGAGTGTGAGTTGATAATTTGTGCTCTGGGAAGTTAAAATGGATGACTGTTTGTGGGATCAATTTTTGTGCATCCACAAGGTGATCAGGAAGAACTTTTTGCTTACATTTTCTTTTGAAGCCATTGAGTGAAAGAGAAGAGCCTTGTCTAGCAGGGTTTGTTCACCTTTATGTTCTATGCCCATCCAAACAATTCCTGGGTTGGTTTTTATTGGTTTTGGTTTTTGTTTGTCCGGTTTTTAAGACAAGATCCTACAAACACATGGGAACTTGAGGGATTTTTTAATTGAAGAATATGACCCATACATGCTTACTCTGGTATTGAGGAAGCCTTAGAAATTCCTATTTTGAGACTTCAATTCAAGAGTTTAATCTTCTGAACATTTATGAAGTGACCTTGTGAGATCTGCATGTGAGATTCAGCATCATATTCTACATATTTCGCACCTAAAACTTGGAATTACTCCATTAGACTTTTGTTCAGATCATCCCTGAAAATACAATTCACAAATAAACACAGATTTTGTACAGTCACTGGTAATTTGTGATCTTGGGCTTCAATCTTCCTAGGAGGTGCCTGTCTAAATCTCATCTGCAGAATGACATATCTTTTCTTTCAGGAATTTTCTATTTCATGCAATTTGCATCTTTCAAATTATCTCCTAACTGAAAAATTTAGACTTTTTTTTTTCCTGTTCCACTTCACAGATATTGGAACCCTTGTATCTGGAGGACCTTTTTTCAGAATTGTGGCCCCTTCTCAGCAGAACACCCCAGCTACCAGCCTGAGTTAGTCTTCCTCTAATCTTTTTCCTATCTATTCAGTTGATTTTGGGTTGTCTCCTCCTCAAGTACCCAAGAGAAGATATTGAATAGCCTGGCAACCCAAATATTCAGAGGCTGAAAGATATGAGTTTAATCCACATCAGTTTTCTTAGCATCTTGAATTTCAATCTCACACTTCATCCATACAGAAAGAGTAAGTAATATTATTTGCATCCCTTTAACGGGATGAGTTGCATCCCAAAACCTCTGAGTCCTTATACTCTTGGCAGAAGAAAGTCTGGTAGATGTGCCCAGTCATAAGAATAGGAATGCATCACCATTAGGAAGACCAAAATTTTTAGAAGTAGTACTAAGAATTTAAGAGGTTATTTAACACATGCTGAACTGTCATTGTCCAAGTGCTGAAAATATCTGTATCCGAGTGTGGACCTTAAGCAGGTGACAGGATTGTACCTTTAGATGCTTAAGGGCTTAAATTTCAGCAAAGCAATAATCAGGTGAGTTGTAGTGAAGTCTGCTCCAGCCCTTAGTTAATCTATTCCCCAGTTCCCATTTTAAAATGTGAGTATTGATGCAGGGGCTGTGAGATTGTATCTGCTGAGGATAATGAAGTGTCCATATGCTGTGTGGTGATGGTTATCACTGACAGACTCAGGAGAGGAGTGGCCTCAATAACAAACTTACTCCTGACAGGGTTGTGAGATCAAGCCCTTAAGCCAAGATATCACAGAAGTCTTGGCAAACAAATCAGATATGTGATGTTGCAGAAATGATGCGATTCTGCAATGGATAGGGTTTCTCCTCCTTGCAGCACTGAAAATCTTCTGTGATCAGAACAGGGACATCTTGGGATTCCCAAAATCCTTTCCTCAACACATGCAATCTCACAGCCCCTGCTTCAACACTGACATTTTAAGAATGGGAACTTGGGGGAATAGATTAGATACAGGCTGGAGCAGACTTCACCACAACTCTTCTGGTTGTTTCTTTGCTGAAATGTAAGCTTTTAAACAGTAAAAATTGCAATCCTGTCACCTGGTTTAGGTCCAAACTTTGCTACTGACATTGTCAGCACTTGGACTATGATGGTTCAGCATGTCTTAAATAATCACCTAAATTGTACCAGAGATGTGAGGGTACAGCATGACTTAAATCACCATCTAAATCATACCAGAGAGATGAGGGCAGAATGAAGAGCTTTTTTTCTGTACTGTGTCTGGGCTGAGTTTTATTTACTGTCCCTTGTACATTAAGCTTACCAAAGCAATACACATCAAACTGTGTAAGTCTAGGGACCAAGAGACAATGCCAGCTCACCAAGAAGGCATTTAAACAAAAACAAAAATACAAGGAATATAGGCTCAGGAATATTCCTCAGGAAAAGTTGCTCTCTTGCTCTTAAAAGGATACATAACCCTGAACTGCCACAGTTTGCATAGTGCTGTGTACAGGCTTTTAATGGGTACTGAAGCCAGAAGGTTTTTCTATTATTATTTGCCTAACTGGCACTACCTTTGCATGGTTCCAGGTGAAGTGGTGGCACAATACCCACAATTCCTTCAGCTCCCGACCCACTGCAGCTCCAGCTATAGTAGCTGACAATGTAATACTCATTCAGCAGCTGATTATAATTAAAAATATCAGAATAATTAAAGTCCTCAGCTTGACAAGCAGAGCCATAACTTTGCCTTCAGACATTCCTCTCTAATTAGTTAATTAATCCTAATGCAAATTATAAGCAATAATTAGTCAGCCAAGCTTGACATAAAAGTCTGCTGACTTACAGCTAAAAGGCTTTTCTGGTTGTTGGTTTGTAGCTTCTTAAGGTGTCTTTTGTCCACTCATGGTTTTTGTGTCTAGGGTCCTGTTAAGTTGCTGCTGATGTATGGATATGAAATTAGTTTGCAGAGTGGGAAAATAAGCCTATAAAAATTTGCACTACCATAGGCACTATTTTATTTGCTTAATAAACTGGATAGTCAAAATGTGTATAGAATATAAATAAAACATCACATATGCATCCTAATGTAATAAAAGTGTGTTTTTATACAATTGCATACATTTAAGGACTTTCATGTTCCCAGATTTAGCAGAATGTGTCTGCCTGCAGATGGTCTGAGATGTTCTGGTCAATGACATAATTTAAACTTCAATGTGATTCTAAGATTAGACAAGATTCTGCTCTCCCATATCATAAATGAAATCAAACTCTTTTGTACCAGGACAACTGGTATTTGATTCATGTTTTTGCATAGGTTTTTAACAGATGAGGCCTGTTAAAGTGAGATAATTTGAATTATCATCAGATCAATCAGAAGTGTGAATATTGTTTTTTTTCACATGGCAATGAAGCTGATATCAATGAGCTGTATTCCATAAAGCCACACTGTTGTCATATCTCTGAAATACTCATGATTGATTTGAAACACTCATGGATGTTTATGTATTTATTCTTTTAAAGCATTTTTTCTGAAGGTGCTCCTATTTACATTAAATAAAAAAAGAAAAAGTTGTCGTGCTTAAAAAAAGTGGAAGGCAAAAATGGAAAAATTACTCAGAATGCATAAATACTTTATCATGAGAATACTTTTTCTAACAGACATAATTAGAACATATTTTTATATTATACTAACCTGCTTCCAGTCTAATTTCTCATGTTGTTTAAGAAAAGTGGGATGACAGACCATAAGACACCTGCTTACATTTATTATAGTCCTCTGAGCAACTTGGTCTAGTGGAAAGTGTCCCTGCCCATGGCAGGGGGTTGGAATGAGATGGTTTTTGATGTAACTTCCTACCCAAACCATTCTATGACTCTGTGTTTCTCCTCACGTGATTTTTTGGGTCATGGTTTAATCATGTTAAATATTATGGCTATGAAGAATGAAACCCAGCAGCCTGTGTTGTACCTGCATTTTTCTTATCCAATATAGTTACATTTCCTGTGCTAAAAACAGAGTACTGAGAACAGGAATAAAAGAAGCTGGTGTCAGGATAAAACCAGATGAATGTATCTGAATTCCCTTGAATTGTAACATTTTGACTCAGTGTAAACTCTTAAGTGTCTTAATGTAACTTCAGCAAAACTGTAGTCAAAACTCATTTTTATTTGTTAATCCTCTTGCTATTCATCTCACTTCACCTTAATTGTCTGAGTTCTGGAGAATAAGGCCCAAATAGACATTTTCCAGAGTAAAGGAAACAGAGAGATTCCTACTGTAATTTGATCTTTTTCCATGTCCACAGAGGAAAGATCAGGTAATGATAGCCCTGAATTAAGCCTCTCACTTAAGTGCCTAAAGTTGGGTGAGAAAAATCTAAATCTTGTTAAAGAGCTTGGGTGTTCCAAAATGTGGAGTGACATTTTCTAGTTATGGTGTTACCCCACTGTCTCTCTGTTCACTTGATGAAAGGAATAAAATACAACCAGGGCTATTATTCAGTAAATCACACCATGGATTCCAAAAAAGCTACTTCAGGCATTTTTCGTCTTTGAATTGGCAGGCTGCACAGGGAAACCCAAATGGTTCAAGAATGAGCAGATAAATGGTCATGGACTTCTTGAACATTTCTTGAGGCCACCAAGGAACGTAGATTTAAGTATCCAAAACGCAGATGGGAACTCATTTTTCTAGATTTCCATTGGCAGAATGAGGATTCTGGAGTGTGGAACTTTGAACAACAGAATCACACAATTGATAGGGTTGAAGGGACTTACCGGATCACCAGGTTTCAGCCCACTGCCATGGCAGAGACCTCTTCCACTATCCCAGGTTGCTCAGGACCCCATCCCACCTGGCCTTGAGCATTTCCAGGGATGGGGCCTCCACAGATTCTCTGGGCAACCTGTGCCAGGCCCTCTCCACCTCCTGAGTGGGGCACAGAGTAATCCCAACTAGTCAAGTGCCTAGAAGATGAGGTGGATCATCAACTAACAATTACTGCTCCAGATCCGTCCCTGCACCTCCTTCACTCCTTTCAGCAGGTGTCAGAAATGTTCAAGAATTAATGGTGAGAGTTTCTGACCTTCAAATAGTCTGAAGGGTAATCAGTGACGTTTAACTATTAGATATGTTCTGGATCTGGCAAGATTTCTTTCTCCACCACCACCCCATAGCTTGTATTTCATTATGCAGCATTTTACGTGAACGAATTGTTTTTCCACTAATGAGAAGTGTAGAGATTTGGGGTGCTAATGGAAAGTAGCAGGGAATTAATGAGAGATGAGAAGCAGGCTAGGTTTTTTTTTCTAGTATGCTTGTGTATGAATGGGAGTTATTCTGTTGTATCAAGGGGAGAATAGATTAAGCGTTTTGGAATGCACAACCCAAGAGGGATAGTTAATCCTGTTTTTGACAATCGCAAATGTAATACGTACAAATGAGGGGAAGCATTATGCATGATTTTCCTCATTTTACATACAGCACAATACGTTATTTTCCACCTCTTAATTCATGTCTTCATTAAGTAAAACTGCTCTAAGTCTAACTGGAGCATGATGTAGATTTGGGAAAGAATTAAGATCTCAACTATGATACATTAAGTTTTCTTTTCTTTTTTAAAATGTTTTAGTATATGGTCTTTTCATTCGCAGATTAAAATACCTGATAAAGAAATGTGTTAATCAGACTTAGTTTACTTGGCAATTATTGACTGGCCAGGCCATCAGCTGTAGCTGTTAATGCCATGCCCAGACAGTTAGGCATCTGCTTTTTTTCCAGAAAATTGGGGGTTGAAAAAGACTTTAATGCTTCTAACACAAATATCAAGACTGAAATCCTAGTGCTGTGTGGTTTATCTCACTCATCTTCCAACCCTTCAGGCCTCTGCAGGCATCCCACATTACCCAGATTTCTTTCCTGAGACTGGACTCTACCCATGGCTGTGGCCAGAAACTCTCTAGTATGATATCCCTCAGGAGCAACTCCAGCACTTCTTGGGGCCTTTGATTTGCAGAGAGTCAAATGAAACACCTCCATGTGATTTATGCTTGTTGCTGCTTCAGAGCTGCTCTAAATCTTTGTGGGAGATCAGTTTGTGTCCCAGCCAAACCCAGCATGTTGTAACCTCACCCGCTAGTGCTGACTCCACACCAGGGAAGAGGCCTTAAGGCAGCAAAGAAGGAAAAAAATAGAGTTTCTTCATTTTTTCACTTAGTAGTTTCATGATTTTAACTGTTTACCCTTTATTTAAGGAGCACATTCAAATTGTCAAAGTAAACAAGTTTTTATATTAAAAACAACTGCAGTTGTTTTGGGTTAATTATTGTCAAGATTGGTACAAGATAAAGCAATGTAGTTATTAAACATTCGCTGGAGAGATGTTTAACAGTGAGGTTGTCCTATAACAAAAAGAAATACCTCTTTCTTTTTTTTTAATTACTAAATATATAATGTGTTCTTATAAGCCACTGGCTAAACAGTCACACCATTGTGTTACTGTTACTGAACACTCGAATACAATGAAGAGCAAATTATATTTCTTCTCAAGATTAAACACAGGACAAAGTTTTTGCAATATGTAACTGTAATAACCAGTAAAATTTGACCCAATTTGATTTAGATATTGCTATTGGGATTCATTATGCTTATTTTTAGTTTTCTATTAATTAACATCTGGCCTAAGTCAGTTCTCAAGATCTGCTCTACAGAGAGTTTTGGGGATGAGCTACTCTTTAAAGATGCCAGTTGTACGCTGCTAAGGAACATGGCAGCTGAATTCCATACTGATTTCCCATATTCTCAGAGTCACTGGAATGACTACACCAGGCAAGAGAACAGTGGAAATCAAGGAACTGCTTTCAAAGGCAGAAGCAAAGCAGCATAAGAACATATATTAGTTTAGTTGAGGTGTTGGGACATAGGTTGGACTTGATGATCTTGAAGGTCTCTTCCAACCTGGTGATTCTGTGATTCTGTGATTCTGTGATTCTGTGGTATGATCTAGATAAAATAGCTTAAAAATGAACAGAAAACTCCTTTTCCAAAGGTTGGAATCAATGGACTGCCTTTATGGTAAGTAAATTGTAAGGTCTTTGAGCTGAGAAATGCCTCTTTCCCGGCACTTAAAGGTCCCTTTCTTGTAACCAATGTGTAGAATTCAGTAGCAAGGCCTGTCATTCCAGGAAAAATTGGAACAGATTTCTGGATGTTGTCAGGGAAGTGGCAATGTAAGTGAACTATTTTTTGCTCAATATTTACACTAAAATTACAGTCAACTGTGACTTACATGACAGCCGTCTTCAAGACATGAGATTTAGACTTGGGAAGAATGAGCTAAACCAAAAAATCAACTTTGAAATGTTTGACATTCCCATTTAGTATTTCCAGGGCGAGATGAGATTAATGATTCAGACTTGCATTAATGTTCTAAATACCCCATATGTTGTACTGAAATGATCATTCCACTCCCAAATAAACATGCATTGCTAAAATCAAGCGTAGATTTAGATTGGACATATGATAGAATTTGGGTTTTTTTACAATAACGTTGATGAGGCTCTGGCACAGTTTGCCCAGAGAGGTTGTGGGTGACTCATTCCTGGAAGTGATCCAATCCAGGCTGGATGAAGAGGAACCTGATCCAGTTGCAGATGTCCCTGCTTATTGCACAGGGGTTGGACTTCAGGATGTTCTTTAAGGTCCCTTCCAAACCAAAACCTTTTATGATTCAAAATAAAAAAATTGAAGTTTTTACTAAGTGAGCTCAAGTTTTCTTAAAGTTTAAATTATTAGCATAACTTAGGAAAATCTTTAAATATCACACTTATACAACTTGGACAGAATTTCAAGATTTGGTTCCATGGAAGTCTCTGAATCCAGACAAAAGGAAAAGCTGGTACATCACTTTTATTTGGTCTCAGTTTATCCCATCAACTTTTTGAGGAAAGCAGTCAGATTTCTGTTTGATAAACAGCCTTTGTACCAAAAAGGAAAAAAAGAGTGTTTGAATGAATGATAAATTCCTGATAGAGAGTGAAGTGCCTGACTGTGCAGTGTCTGTCTAAGAACAATTGGGTTACTTCAGCAAAAATTCGCCTTTCTGGAATGTATATCAGGCCAGGCTTCCACCCTTCTTGCTAAAGAAAATGATTGAGCACTAGTTCAGTATTGGACTCAATAAGAATCTGTGGCAAGACCTAGCCTGGAGATCTGCATTCCTCCAAGAACAAATCTGAGAGTGTTGCAAAAGAGCAGTTTCATAACCCCAGCGACGGTTGAGGTAATGGGGAGATATTACATCTCTTCATTACTTCTTTTCCTGTGAAGCTTAAGGTCCAAATACCTTCATCATATGATCATCAGAGCCCACCTGTAGTGGAAAAAACCCCTGCTGTTTCTTGAGATTGCATAATCAGGGTATAAAACACCTTCGGCTCATATTGGAACTGGCTGTCCAAGCTTCCTGTATGATGAATAAGGGAAAATGGAAATATTTAGAACAAATTCATTTCAGCCCAATGAATTCTACCTCAGAATACCCACTCATCCCTCTCACAAGTTCTGCCTTACCATGTAGTTACTGAGGTCACTGGCCCAGATGGAACATTTGCATTGTCAGCCTGGTCAAGCAGGTGAAATTAAGTGAGATTAAACTCCCATGGAGACATTACTGGAATTAACTTAAACAAAATTCAGTTCTCTGTGGTGGCTGAAAATGTGCTGTTCACCAGGTGTCCTCTAAGATGTTCCATCACTCCCCATCCTTACCAGAACAGGGAGAGAAAATGAAATGGAGAAGCTCATGGGTTAAGTTAAGGGCAGGGAGATCACTCATCAGTCACAGTCAATGTGTAAACCAGACTCATCCTGGGGAAAATTAATTGATTTTTTTGCCAGTTAATAACAGACTGGGGTAGTGAGAAGTAAAAACAAAACTGAAAAACACCTTTCCTCCACTTCCCCACGTTTTTCTGGGCTCTTCACTCCTGACTCTTCTGCCTTCTCTCCCCTGAGTGGCACAGAGGGGATGGGGAATGGGAACTGGGGTCAGGTCATTACATTTATTCCTCTGCAATGTCCTCCCTTTCCTGCTATGCTCCTGCTTCAGCGTCAGGTCCCTCCCAATTGATACAGCCTTTCCCAAACTTCTCCAATGTATACCCTTCCCAAAATCTGCAGAATCAGGAATTTCTCCAGTGCAGGTCCTTATCCATGTGACTCAGCCCTCCAGGATCAGACAGGCTTTCAGGATCAGAACACTCCTGCTTGGTTACCCCACAGCTCCGGACAGAAAACCTGCTCTGCATGGATTCCTCTCCATGGACTGCAGGTTCCCTCAGTCTGTGTGGTTTGTCTCCTCATCTTCCCATCCTTCATGCCTGCTTCAAATTGAGGCTTTTTGCTGACTTCATATTGAATCTGTGCTGGTCAATTTACCCTGAAAATGAACAATTATCAATTATTTTTTTGAATATTATTTCTTTTTGTTGCAAGAACCGAGGCAATGAGTTCTGTGTTATGATTAGGATTTTCATAATTGTGTAAGGAACTTTGGAACCAATCAAGTTTCAATCTGCATTCCCTGTGTGGATTTGAAGAGAAGAGTTTCTGTTTTAAAACTGAAATTGGAACCTACAAGCAGCCAGGTTCCTATGCTGCATTAATATACTTAGTCAGATACTCTTGGTTCTCCTACTAGAAAACTTGCACCCATTCAAGTGGGTGTTCTGACTTAAGAAGGAAATAGAGTTTAAATTTTTTTTGAATGTGATTAAAAAAAAATTAAAGGAACAATTTTTATGACAGAAAAATGGATTCATATAGAGAAAAAGGATTTTTTTTAGTAACCATGAAGGGCTGTAGTTAAACTTAGAATAAACTTATATTTAAGTCCAGTTTTTAAAAATAGAAAATCAAATATCTCAAAAAAAGCTTAAAATCGAGTATTTTGAGTTTACCAGGACATTCCATTCTTTACTTGTTTGTTTTGGGTAGATTAGAATGAATTGAAATCAGAATATTTCCACCACACATTCTATGCTCAATTGCTCAGCATTTTCAGATGGAAAAAATATTTGCACTGGACATTTTCCAGGCAGCTTTCCTTTGATTTTTCCAAGCTGATTCTCTCATTCCTTCGGCTTCTGAACAGAAATTCTCAGCATGGTGTCATGATCCAAACTCCTCATGAACCACCCTCCAATTCCAAACAGTGTAATTTCAGAGAATTTCAGAGAATTTCCTGATCTAACATTAAACCTGTGCTCATGTGGTGTGTGCCTGTGGCTTTTTTCAATGAGCTTGTTTGCTCCGGCTAAGCTAGAAAAGGCCTGGAGCAATTTGGGAAGCTGCAAGGGTTGCAATGTACCTGCTCCCTCAGCCCTCTCTGCTGCCATAAGTCCAGTGAACAAGTGGGAGCAGGAGTCCAAGGAAGGTTGGATGCCATGGGGTCCCTGATGTGTTGGAATGAAACACCTCTGTTAAATAACTCTTTACTGAGCCACCATGAAAATTTGTGGTGAAATTCAGGAGTGCTCAACACTCCTGAGTATTTTCCATCTCTCACCTGGGCAGGCAGCCTAAAGTTTGGACTTTAGAGAGATCTGATGTCAAGACATGTTCAAGGCATTTATTTTGGTTTTGTTGCTGCTGATGTTTTTAATATCTAATGGTAATCCTGAATTTCCATACTTAACAGAACAGAAATGTTTCTATTCTGTGTATTTACAGTTGTGTGTACAGTTGGCAGTATGTTACAGATGATTATTTGGCTTAGGAGCCTAGAACAATTATATCCCACAAAATAAGTTCATGTTAGCAAAGGGAAATTACTTAAATGCATCTGTGGGGGAAAAAGGCTAATCATAGACTTTCCTGTATTCTTAGACTCTGTCCCTATTTTTGCAAACATGGAGTTCTTTAAGACCTCACAACTCTCTATTGGGAACAAAGGCTGTCTCTATAGCCACAAATAAATCCAGACCATGTTCTCAACCTCCACCCCCCCCCTTATCCAGAATATGAAATAATTCACATGCTTCCTGTATGGCTTTGGCATGCACTGGCCAACATTTTCCTAGAGTTTGCCTGAGCATGGTCCAGGGGATTTGCACATGCTATGGACTGCTCCAAGCAGGAAGTCTGGACACTGTCTGGAGGGAAAGAGAAGTTAGACACGTGTCTACAAGTCAGGCTCCCTACCTGCAGGATGGGACTGACCTCTAAGTGATCCATGTCTTGTTTTTTTTAATTACAGAATCACAGAATCCTCAAGGTTGGAAGAGAGCTTCAAGATCATGTGGTCCAGCTGTCATCCCATCACTTCCATAATCACCCCAAACCACATTCCCAAGTGCCACATCCAGATGCCCCTCAAAAACTTCCCAGAGCTCCACCACCTCTCTGGGCAACCTATAACAATGTTCCAAAGCCTAACCAGACATTTCATCTTCAGTGAAAAAATTTATTTCTAATATCTAATCTGAATTTCTCCTGGTGAATTTAAGACCATTTTCTCTTATCTTTTTGCTTGAGAAATGGCAGAAGAGATTGACCTCCACCTCTCCACAGCCTCATTTCAGGTAGCTGTACAGAGAAATGAGCCCCCCCCCCCCAGACTCCTCTTCTCCAGAAAATCATGTACACAAACCCAAAAGTTCAAAACCAAACCTCTTGTTAAAATAGGTCTAATGGGCCTGGACCAGACTTATTCTGCTGAGACGCACCTTGAACAACAAGATGACCCTGTACTGATTCATGAAGGTTTAAAACAGAAGGCAGCAGATCTTCAGCTTGGTCAACCTCTTCATTCTTGTAATCATAAGGACCATACCAAAGGACAAAATAGCTGACAACTTTAATATCACCAACTCTTAAAATACATTCAGCTATCCCCTCACTCAGCCAAACATCCTGCGTTTAAAGAAATCACTATCCATATTTTGTTTCATTCTAAATGTTTGTTCCAGAGAGGTTTTCAGACCTTTTCTAAAAAAGACCCACCCAGGGAAACTTTTGCTTGAAAGCAGCGTGGATTCAAAGTGTATGTGAGGTATCTTATTAGCTTTGAGTTTATTCTCAATTCAGTCACAGGAAATATCCATTTTCCTGAAGAAGCAGCAGTTGTCATATTTCGCTGCTGTAGTGTGTGTAATATCAATCTCATGTTTATTTATGCATGTAAAGATTTTATTATTTACATTTAAATATTTATAACATTTCTGCATAAGCAGCCAAAAAAGTTCATCTCTGCCCTTTAGGAACTAAGCAATTTCATTTTACTAGGTAGACTTTTTTCTATATAAATAATTGACACATTGATTTCTCCCTCTGTCTTGATGCTATTTATATTATTTCTTAAATGCAAGAGGGTTATAGAACTAACAGACTGACTGGTCTGTTTTTATTGCCTATCAAATCCAAACAGACTAATATATCACATGAAGGATCTGGAATAGGGAGCAGTGATAAAACACTAAAAAATAGGAATGAATTCATTAGAATTCAGATATGGAAGCCTATGCTAATTACATTGCTACATTGAAAAAGTGTTTGGTTCTTCCTGGAAATAACTTTATGTAAATTTTTTTTCCCTGAGATTAGCAGTACTGTCTGGCTGCACAGCAATAGGTATAATTGTGGTCCTTCTTTCTTTCAGTAGTACAATCTTAATATGATTTTAAAAAAAAAAAAAAAGATACTTTAACAGGATTGAATGAAGCCATGATGGTTGTATGGGAGCCTGTACTCAGATCAGTCTTTCCTCTGTCCAGTGGACCAGTTGAACCTGCTTCTGAGGGTGAGAAGAGCATCTTGTTCATTCTCCCCTTCCTCTTTCACTGGCTGCTTTGGACAGTTAAAATCGTTAATTTTTTAAAAAAAGTTAAAACTGACTTTAAAATTTAGTCTTCGTGACTTCTGCCAGAAAAAAAACAAACCCTCTCACTGCTGTCATAACAATGAGAGAAACAAAATCACTACCCAGGGACAATTTGAAAAATAGGAGGTGAAAGCAGATGCACCACTTGTGATAGAATAATACAGCAGGTAAAAATCCCTCCCTCATTTAATACTATCTCAAAAAAATAACCCAATGACCAGTGGAGAGCAATTTTTTTTTCTTTTTTAAAATTTAATTTAAGTCAGTGCAATCCCAGTCAAAGAGAAAGGAAATTAATTTTCAGTAGTTCAATTCTGCCACCAAACAAAGCCGACTACATGGAATTATAGGTATGTCAGGCATTTTCACCAGTTGCACCATTGTGCAAGACTGTGGTCAAAGACACAGAAAGAGAAAATCTCATCTCCATCCATTGTGTTTACAACCCAAGCAGTCAAGGCAGTGGAAAAGAAAATAGGAAAACCAAGTGCCTTATCCAAGATGTGAATTAAACTGGAAATCCAAGTATAATGTTCAGACTCTGTGCTCTAAATCAATTAGCTATTCTCAAGTCCCTCCTGTTTCACAAAAGGAAAACACAGGGCTCTTTCTTTTAATTGTCCTTCATGGCTGCTCCTCATAACTTTTCCTATTGTGTATTTTTCTCATGTGGAAGCAAACTGAGAGATTGTTCTTGCTTCTGAGCAGCCCTTAAAATCACACCCAACTCACCACATAATTTGCTACATAAATTTCCTTTACAGGTGTTCAGGAACCAGAGCCTGGGGGTAAATTTCCATTGTTTCACCTGGATCTATTAAAATAATCTCATACTATTTCAGTTTGCTATTTTAATTTTTAGGGTTTCATTCTGTTTCCTTTTCAGATTTAGAGATGAATGTTCTCTTTCCTTAATTACAAAATCCCTAGTTTATATGGAATGCAGAAATCTGCTCCAATGTGAGTGTCACCATATTTGCAAACTGCTTATATAACCCAAGGGAAAAGAAGGAAGGAGAGCGAAAAAGGGAAAGTGAAAAGGCATGTTAAAATTTTAAAATGTAACTCAGAAAGAGACTTATTGGAAAAGCTTCACTGAGGTTGAAATTCAGGTATGAAAACTAGATCATTTATGCCAAAATGAGGAGGTTCCTGTGTTGTTTTTTTTTCTAATCAATGTGGATCCTGACCCACAAAAAGACTTAGGTTTATAATTTGCTACTTTTATTTTGAAATTCAGAGTAAACTCTGCCCATTATTATTGAGATTTCTCTTATGTACTTCAAGCCAAGTTAGACACCTACATCTAGAGGAGTGAGACCAGGCTCCTTTTACACACAGGGGAGAGCAAGAGGTGTTTTCAGTGAGCTATTCATCTCCTGTGGGGTCTAAAAGCTAGGAAAGGAGTCTGACTCAGCAGGCATGGATCATTCTGCATTGGCTATCAAAGGAAATAACTGCACCTCTCAGTTGTGGATACCAAATTTCCAGAGCTCAGATGAGAGGTGATATAAATCTTGTTTTCTGTGACTTGCCCATATTACAAGTATTGCACAAAATGGGGAGATCACTTCTCCTGAATGTGGCAGAAGCCATATTTTTGCAGATTATAGATAGATCCAGGTTTTTCCATTTTTAGGTTTCAGAGTAGAAGACTTATAACACTTTTGATATTGCCTTTTCAGACTGTTACTTTTAATTTTGACTCTAGTATCAAGTTCAAATATGAACTAGACCATAAACTTCTACAAATATCTCTGGAAGTTCTAGATGCTCTCTAGGCAATGCCTAGAGAAGCTGTGACTGCCCCATCCCTGGAAGTGTTTGGATGGGCTTGGTCTGGTGGAACATGTCCCTGCCCATGCCAGGGGATTGGAACCTTTAAGGACCCTTCCAAGCCAAACCATTCTATAATTCTGATTTCCAGCATCATCACAAGATTTTTTTCCCCTCTAGAATAAATTTCACCTACAAAAATACATATTTTGGTGGAGGGTGAGGGACTACACTGATTCAAGTTTCCAACATTAAATATTGGACAAACAGGGAAGTTTGGAAATAACAAGGAAATATTATTTTAGGAATTAAAGTAGTTTAAACCCATTGAAAGAACTAAAGTTTAAGTGCTTTCTTTAAAAACAAATTATTCTGTAGATCACGGAATCTTAGAATCTTTAAGGTTGGGAAAAACCTCAAAGACCATTGAGTCCAAGCATTCCTGCAACTGATGTCATCATCCAGAATGCTGCTAGCCCCAAGGAAATGCCCTCACTAGTAGGTTCACTTGCAAGAACTGAGGGATTGAAATTGTAAGTGGCTTGCATGAAAACTGTCACTGGGACCTGCAAATAAAGAGAAAAATCATTCATAAGTTAAGAAATAGCTTAATTTCTTTTAAATCTTTTTTATCTCTTGCTACTGCTCTGCTACTGCTTTTGGTCTATATAAACAGCTAATGAGATTTCCACTTCTCCAGGCAATGAAGGAAGTTGTGCTCGAAGAAAAGTTGTGCCTGGATTCATTGCAATGCATTCATATACCATTAAGAAATATTTTAGAGAGCGGCGCATTTAAACAAATATTAAATTCACACAATTGTTAATCAGTGTGCCATCTGGAAACATTTGAAAGTTTAGACTCTTAATTGCCTGAATCTCATAAATGTTCAAAATTGTTGCATACTACAGGCTATATTGCATTTAGGACTTTTTTTACTGTATAAATACATGTAATTAAAACGTGAGATGGGAGCTCTTTCCAGCAGCTGTTGGGAGAGCTGTAACCATCTTCCCTATTAATCTTCAGGGATTTGAAATATGTGTTGCTGAGCACCAGGGTCAATGACATGCTGCTACATTTGAATCCCACCATTTGACAAAGCACTGCATTCTGTTTCTAAATTCTTTCATGCAACTGACAGCTACATCCATTTCTTCCCCAGGCCACTCTTTAAATTCCTTTGTACTTGTAGAAGCAAGTTTGCTGGCTCAAGAATTTTGTCTTCACTCTGCCTCTAAGACTTGTCAATGGCAAATTAGGACAAGAAATTTAATTTATGTTTCAAAGGCACCTATGGTAGTGAGAGTAACTATTTTTATTTACAATTTTTCCCTCAAAAGTGTCAAATCAAAGACTCTGCTATTACTATATATTTTCAGGACATGTTATATTCCATTGACTTCAGGGGGCAAGTGGTGGATAGGGTTAATCTGAGAAAAGTCAGTGAAATGCACAAAGGATTTCTCTTCATGGCAAATGTTACTTGGAGAATTAATTACGTCAGTAAGAAAACAGAACTATTTGAGCTCTCAGCTGCTCTTCTTCAAAATGTTTGAGCACAGAGGTAGGAGATGCTAATGAGGGAAGACAACTCTGCTTGTCCAAAGGTCAGCAGAAGAGTTTGTCTTATCCAATGTCCTGAATGGTTTTGACCAAGTCAGTGAAAAGGGATGGAGCATCTACTGGTTTTCGGTAGACAGCTCAGCAGGCTGAGATGAGCTTTAACATTGTTCTCTTGCTTTCTCATTAATTTCTCCATGTGTTTTGTTGGGTTTTTTTACAATATTCCCTTGTTCACAAATCAAAGATGTTCTTTTCACTTCCTTTATCTCTATCACTTCTCAAGTTATGGCCATCAACTACTGACACCTTTTACAGCCAACAAAACAGCTTGCAACATATGTGGTATAGACACCTTTGTCTTGTTTCCAGATACTTAGGTATATTTTATTAAAGAGGGGCTTTTTTATTACAGATATTAAATAATTATGATTATTATCCTAGGGAAGATATGTAGTTTTGAAGAGAAAGAAGTGGCTCATGATCTTGAGGCAGATGGTCCTTGTTGGTGTACTTGGAAGGCATCTTTGAGGTTCTCCTATGCAGGGCCAGGAGTTGTACTTTCATGTCTGGATATAATTCAGAATATTCTATGATTCTGTGATTCTGAGTTGGAAGCTGACAGGAAGGACTCCTTCTCCAAACATCAAGTAGTTAATTTTGCTGTTTAGAGCTGCCAGAGGATACAAGAAATAATGACTGAATTTTCTTGCTCTTAATCTTAATTTCTAAGAGGATCTCCATCAGAGGAAAGGAAAAACATGTTTGATACAAGAAACCCTATGTGTTGGGGAGGTACATGACTAACAAAACCTTACTGTGATGTGAGGAAGGTATAGTTTGTCCTTTTCTTTTTAGATAAGAATTGGTATGAAATTAAATAATTCTTTCTTTTCTTTTCTTTTCTTTTCTTTTCTTTTCTTTTCTTTTCTTT
>JAHLSL010000038.1:14464718-14534803 GCA_025920805.1 Petroica traversi | reverse complement strand
TTTCTTTTCTTTTCTTTTCTTTTCTTTTCTTTTCTTTTCTTTTCTTTCTTTGTTTTCCTTTTCTTCCCCTGAGTTTATATCCCTGGTACAAGAAGTAAGGTATAAGCTGCACCAAATAAGATTTCTCTTGCTGTCTACTTTTCATTTCCAAAGTGTCCTTTCCTATTATTTTTCAGCAGTAGACCACTGTGGGATTAGACACCCCCAGGAAAATGCCTTTTGCCCAAGGAGCACATGGAGAACACAGTCAGATGGGGCAGTGGTGGACTTGCAAAATCAACTGTTTGTCCTGCCCTTTCATCCTGACAACTCTGATAAGTCAGCTTCTCTTAATCCCTTTTCTGCCCTCCTGCAGGTGTGAGGGATGGAGCAATGACCTCTGTTTCAAGAAAAGAGAAAGCAAATACTGCTTTCCCAGATTATGATTCCACAGAACCACTGTAAACTGAGAGCTTCAGCATTTCTTCTTTGTTATCACAATCTTCTTTTTTTTCTTAAGCTTATCTGCTCTTGAAGGAACATGAATTTTCTTGAGGAGAGAGAATTTTAAACATAGAAGGGCACCTGTAGCAGTTCTTATCCAGACATTAGAGGAAACATGCAGAAGAGGGAAAACTAGAGCTTTAAATCTGTATTTTTGTAACACAGCTGACGGAGCATAATGCAAGTAGGGCTTCCATACCTTTGGGTTATGAAATGAGAGACACAGGGCCTGAGTTATTAGTGTTAAAGAAAAAGAAAAGTGCTGTTTTAGCAGAAATGAAAATTCCCACCAATTGACTCCTGCAGTCTTTCTGGGAGTACAAAACCAGATCCACAAATACAGGATAAAGAAGCAGATAATTTTAAATAGAAGGTGGGGGGAATTGTTCTTTAGACACAGTTATATCACAGTTATGACTGTGTAGAGCACTGACATTCAGATTCCCAGGTTTCTCTTTCAAGGCATCAATCTAAGATCCAATTTCTTTGTACTTAATATTAGGGACCTGATTTTTCCCTTTCTTTTCTGAATTTGGGGAGATTTCCATGTCCCAAATTCAAGGTTTAACCTACAGTGCAATGTAATTTCCGTCTGCTGCTCTAGCATTTGAAAGAAAGGACAATTTCCTCTCTCTTATCTTGGGTAGGAGTGAAAAATATTTCTTTTTATGAATCTCTACTGCTGCTTTCCTATGTGACACAGGGTAAATAATTTTGCCTTTTTTTGTTGTTTTTTTTTTTCATTCTTCCTCTCTTTCATTCTTTCAATTCTAATCTAAAGGTATTAATTTCTTTGGTCCATTTCAACTCTTACCACTTTGATCCTTTTACTTTTACAAATGAAGACAAATAATTCTACTGAAATCAAAGAATCATAGAATATCCAGAGATGGAAGGGGCCCACTAGGATCATGAAAGTCCAGCTTCTGTTCTGACAAAGGAAGACACAGAATAAATCAATGGGGCATGAGAAAAATGTCTCAAAAATGCACCAGAATCAGTTCTCTTTAATCAGTGGGACAAGTGAAGCCAGGATAAAAATGGGTTTGTGTTTCAACTGCTACTTCTCATGTCCCAGAAGATGCAAGCTCCAATTCAGGCTTGTGAATGGTTGTAAAATCCTGAGATTCTCTTTATTCTGATGATAATCTGGTGTCAGTAATGACTCAGATGGCACTGTGTCTGCTCTACAGACAGGTCACTAGTGGTAAGTCTTCCCTCTGCCTGGCCACACAATTTTACAAAACTCCAAGTCTGTAACATCCCTACAATCTGTACCCCATCTGTCAAATTTTGGCTGCAATTGGCTGACAGATGTTTTGCAATGCTGCTGCTTCTCTGCAGTTCCACCACATTCCTGTCCCAACATACCTTTGACACACACTATGGCATGCAGAAAAGATAGCAAAGCAAGGCTGTTAAATTCCTTTTCCCACTTTTTAAATCCAGATCAATGTCTAGAGCACCCTGGTCTAGTGGAAAATGTCCCTGCTCATGGCAGGGTGTTGGGAGATGATCTTTACAAAACATGCTGTGATTCTGTGATTGTCTGATTGGACAAGCTTGATGTCAATTGGCCTGATATTCACTATTTATCCTCTTGTTTCTTGCTGCTTCTCTCAGCACTTCTTTCAAAAAGAAAAGAAATGTATTGACTACCAACCCACTTCTCCTAAAACTTTCTCACATGCAACTCATAGAATTTCTGGGTTAAAGCAATGTAAGAACAAGTTTAATCTTTCCTCTTCAACAATCAGGCTGAAGAAAGGGTTAAGGATATTTTCTGCACCTGGAAATTTTTTCAACAGTAGCAGAGATGAGCAGTCAGACAGCAGCCTTTGATCTTTCCATGCTGTGTCACAGCTTGTGCACGAAGGTATTTCATGTGTGGTTTGGGAGCATTTGCTGTTGGACTGGGAAAGGTGGGGAGTGCCATGATAAAGAGCACTAAGGAAAGACACACTCTGAGGCCATATTCACTCCCACAAAGCTGTCAGTATCCCTTTTCCTTTTATGACACCATCACAGCTGGACTGTGGCACAGCTGGAGGCAATCCTTGAAAAGTCCATCTTGCAAGGTCTTCCCTGCCTAAAGTGTAGATGGACATAGAGGTGGAATTCCATTTCACAGAGTCATCAAGACAGTCCCCTGTAGATCTGAATCTCGTTCCTGTTATAGGAATTAGGCCCAGATTTTTCCTGCATGACCTAAGTTGCCTGAGCTAGCGTAGAATTATTATCCAGCCAGGGAAGAAAGAAAAAAAGGGAGAAGCATCTCAGGAGACTCAGCCATCCCATGAACACACTTATCCCTTCCTTTGTATTGACTCCAGAAGCAGCACCTGTTGCCACAGAGATCCTGAATAAGTGTTTCAGCTTGAGTGAGATGAATACAGATTTGTTGACCCAAACCAGGATGGGAAAACAACCAGCTCAATATAATCTTGCACAGGAAGATGTCACTTTGGAACTCGCTGAACTAAATCTGAACGACTTCTGATTTTAGTATGATTTCCATAAAATTATATGACTTGACCAAAATCAAGAGTATTTGTTCAGAGTATTTGTTTGCCCTTGCATGTAATGCGGATGATCTGGTTTTCTTTTACAACAGGACTGAAGTGTAAATAATGGTTGTTGAGCAGATTATTAAGACACATTTTATACAAGACCTATTTTTACTACATATGGTGAAATACCACATGATCACAATGCTTTTCTTCAAGGTGTTTTTCAGACTGTATTAGATAAACCAGGAGAGGCAAACCTCTGATAAAGCAAGAAATTACAGTGAAAATAAAATTCAGTGTTGTATCTCCCCCACCATTTTATCTGTAGGAGTGGCATGATTAGGAAGTTGAGATGAACAGGATTGCATGAAATCCTCTACTGTGCTCTGGAATGGGAGACCAAGATACAAGGTCAACTATATCCAAACCCTTTTGAAAACTGCTTATCTAATCTGCATTCAAAAATGATCAGTGATGGTTATTCTACATATTCTCCTAGTTCTCAGAGAATATAATCCAGTACTTCACCTCCTATCACATTCCTTGTAATACAAGGTGTTAGAAATATGCCATGTGAAAATTTAAGAAAAGGTAAATGAAGAAATAGAAAAACACAAGTTAATCAGGATTAATTTTTGTAATGCATTTCCTCCAACGTCCTTCCGCTGGAAACACATGGCATGATTGCTTTTATATACTGGGTGGAGAGGAATGAAGAAGAAAAATTGGGCTAAGGACAGCTCTTTGCAACATAAAAATATCCAACTTTTAAATTTAATAGACTGGATTCTTCATAGATTAGAAGCAAGCGCAAAGGATCTCTGAAAAAAAACCCAAAAAAACCCCAACAACCCTGCGACTCTCCCCTTTCTTCCCCTGCAGGGCTGACGGGTAATTGATTGTAAAGATTTTGGCATGTTTAGGACTGTTTCAGGACTCAATTTTGCTTTCCAAGGACTTGCACAGAGGAGGAAATTCACATACAAAAGAGAGAAGAGATTTTTTTATGGGCAGATTATTTTTTAATAAGTAATAAATAGTAAGAGGTAGTACAGGAATTTGGAGAGCTGGAATAAATCCATGAAGGCAGAGAAGAGGAAAGTTTTATAGTGCTGGGTGGAACGAATGGTGATAGGTACAGGAATGGTAATAACAACTTTTTATTGATACTGTTTTATCACCATCTAAACATTCCTCATATTAATACCCACAAGTATATGTGACCTGACATAAAATTATGCAGATTCACAGAAAATTAAGAGTGGGCACAGATATAAGCATTTGTGCGTGTAAAACCACATGAGTTTATATTAATATACATAGAAAATATTATTATAATACAATGTCTTCCCCAACACATGAAGGACAAAGACATATTGGAGAGAGTCCAGAGGAGGCAACAAAGCAGGTCAGAGGGAGAGAAAACCTCTGCTATGAGGACTGGCAGAAAGAAATGGGATTGTTCAGCCTTGAGAAGAGAAGACTTTGGAGTGACCAAATTGTGGCCTTCCAGCACCTGAAGGGAGCCTGCAGGAAACGAGGAGAGATTTTATTCACAAGGGCCTGGAGTGATAGACAAGGGACAATGGCTTCACGCTGAAAGAGAGTAGGAAAAAAATTGTTGGCTATGAGGATGGGGACACCCAGGTTGCCCAGAGAAGCCATGGCTGCCCCATCCCTGGAATCATTCAAGGCCAGGTTGGACAGGACTGTGTGGCAATGGAAAGCATCCCTGCCCATGACAGGCGGATGGAATAAGATGATCGTTCAGGTCCCTTCCAATCCAAACCATTCTATGATTCTATTCTTACATTTTGGTTTTATTTCTTCCCTTTCAGGCTTCACATATTTAATAAGTACTGAAATATTATCCATAAATATTTGTAGGGCAGGATCTCAATGGAGGACGGATACAGAGCATGGTTTAAACAGTTCTCTGGTTGTTTTTAACCCTGTACCACAGGGTTAGAGGGTTTGGTAGCAATAATTACCTCAGTTTCCTTCATCTTCTTTCTTGGTTTGATTGAAATCCAGGAACATCATTTCTCTCTCCTCTACAGCTGAGTATTTTGAGTCTTGTCAAAGAAGCAGGAGTAATTTCAACATCAATAATCCTCGTCACCAAGATCCCTTGCCAAAGAATAATGGATATAAACTGGTCAATATACCCAAATTTTCATAATACAAATCAGATAAAATCAAAGGTGAAACAGGAGGTTCTCCCAGATTTTTTACAGCCACTGTTGCTTCCATTTTTGAGGAAATTATAGCAGGAGCCCTGACAACCATTTATTTTTGCTTTCCTTTCAGACCTTTCACAGTTAATAAACACTTAGCGTTTTCAAAATTAATTGCAGCGCAATTTTCTGCACTATTTAGAGAGCCTTGAAAAAAGGAGTTTTCAAACAGACCCAATATGTCTCCAACTCGACAACCATATGACTTAGCCTTGTGTTTTAGCCATACGGAGGAGGAAGGCAACTGTGATTACTCCTTGTGGAACGGGGGGGTGTGAGACAAGATTGCTAATGTCAGCCTGGCTCGTCAAGTGTAACCAAGACTGTAGAACTGCTGAGCTGTGTACCCAAGAGTGTGTCAAGGCTGGATAACTTCCACAAAATAGGACAGGCCATCACGTGGTACTTGGAGCCAGCTAAAGAGTTTGTGTGCCTACAACAGATGTGCCGTGTTAAAGATAGTACCCAAAAATGGTCAGGTGCCAGCACGACGAGTCTGTGAGCAGATCCTCCCAGCAGGAGCCAATTTCAGTGAAACAAGCTGGCGAGGCAGCACACTTGTCATGGATGCAAATGCCAGATTTGGCATCTGCAGGTTTGTGGCACGGGGGAGAGGAGGGCAAGATCCAAGTTTCCACCACCAACTGGTGCCAGGGCTTCAAAGAAGAAATCTCTCAGATGTTTGGTCTGTGAAAAAACATGGACTTGATTGCATAAATCTCATTTAAATAAAAGCAAGAAGGAAAAACAACACCACCAAACAAAATCTCAAGCAGTAGATAGTTTATAAACAGGTGATCTCCTTTACACAGTTGTTAAAAAAATAACTTAAGGTCCTGCTTTCTCTAAAGTCTAAATCTTACCATGGCATCTGTTCATGCTTTTCAAAAATATTCACAGCCCAGACAGTACTGGAAAAAGGATTGATATAATGTGAGGGCCCAAATTGTTATAATGTGAGGGCAGTTCTTTGTAGCCTTTTCATTCTATTAAAGATAACTGAAATTTGTTCCAAGAAACACAGAAATCCATGGCTACGAAGCTTGTTTCTCTTTAAGGCTCTTCCACAGGAGTTTAAACAATTATTTTAATTCTGGCAATTGTGACAGAGAATAGTGGACAAATCTGTGCTGAGAACTTTCTGATTTACCAAATGCAGCTGTTGTGTAGGAACAAAAAGCACAGTGGCATGTGCTTTAGAACACTAGGAAACTGCATAAGGAGGAATTTTCAGGATTGTCTCCTCCCTTCAAGTTTTTGAAATATCTGACAGTAAAATATACACCTTCTACTATGTGCATTCTCCTACTGTGACTGTTCCATCCCCAGAAGTTCTCAAGGCCAGGTTGGATGGGGCTTGGGAGCAGCCTGGTCTGATGGAAGTGACGCTGCCCATGGCAGGAGGATGGAATGGGATGAGCTTTAAGGTCTTTTCTATTCCAAAGCATTCCGGGATTCTATGCCTTTATGACAAAACAAAACAAAACTTGCACCTTGCACCCAGATAGAGCATCTGACTCAAAAACTGCTGGAATGACTAAATGGTTCCCATTACTGGAGAGATGTTCCACAGGGTTCAGAGTCACCCCAGAGACAGATGGTTTGCAGTTTCACTCAGATTTTCATGGATGGTGAGTGCAAACAACTTGCAGAACAGCCTTGCCAATATTACAAAAGCATTGCCAAACCAGCTGTTTTGTCCATTGCCTGGAACCAGGAAATTCTGGTTTTCCTAATTTCAGGACAGTGAATGGTGGCTTAATTTCCAGGACAATATATCCATTTGTTAGAGTCAGTTTGTTTTCAAGTCAGTGATGGCTTTTTCTAATATTTCAACTGCTAAAACTGTGTTCATCTAAGGCTTCTTTTCTCAGGAATCACATTGACCAGGACTGAGGGGGTAAGGAGTTGAGTCTCCTACTCAGGGTGTTCCAGATCTGTTTTGCCAGTTGTTATGTTTATCTTATAGTTTGAATCTATGTTGGAGAACAAAAATCACCCATATGGAACTGCTGATATAAAAATAGGTCACACATGAATTTGAAACTCAGATGAGAAAAAAAGGGGAAAGGAGATTTTTCTGGAGTTATACTGACTGAATTTATCTCTAACCACACAATTTTGAGTATAAACTGGGAAATCAGTCAGTATGCTGGCAGATATGGCACAGGAATTATGGCTGGTTTAGAAGAATTTTTGCCTGTGAGGGTGGGGAAACCCTGGCACAGGGTGCCCAGAGAAGTTGTGGCTGCCCCATCCCTGGAAGTGTCCAAGGCCAGGTTGGATGGGGCTAGGAGCAACCTGGGATAGAGGATAGAGTAGAATAAGGTCGTATTTCAGGTCTCTTCCAACAATTCTATAATTCTTTGATTGATTCTATGATTTTGTTGTTGCTTCATATTCACAAGGGGGAAAAATAATGGGATGGCTTGTGAAATAGTCAAAACCAGGTGGAATATGAACTGCAATTAATGCCCAGGAGGAGGGGAATTCCCATTCCACCTGGCCCTGGCAGACAAGATCCAACCCCACACTCTGCCCAGGCTCCCTCCCACACACAGTATGGCTCCACACAGACAAGCTCAAGGGGCAGGGGATGACCCTTGTTCTCAGCCCTGGCTGGGGCAGGGAAGGGCTGCAGGGCCCTTAAAGAAAGGAATATCCCTTCCCCTGCCTTTTAATTCCTTGTCTCTTCTCTATCTGTACCTCTGGAGCTGGCTGGTGACAGAAATGACAGCATTTCAGCGCCTGTGTCACCTGTCCGGCAAGCACTAAGAACTGAGCAGCTCTGTGTTCTCTGCTGCTGCTAAATCCCCCTGAGCGTGTGACATAACCTGAAATCCACTCTCTGCCTTGCCTTGATGCCATGAGCTTTTGTGCCACCAAAGAAGCTCTGTGTCCCCAGCTGGGACAGTGGAAGGTGTCCCTGCCCATGGCAAGGGGTGGAACGAGATAAGTTTTAATGTCCCTTCCAAACCTTTCTCTGATTCTATGATTTTATGATTTGAATTGTTTTTGCATCTGCCTTTAGCATAATTAAAATAGCATGACTGCACTGACAAACTTTATTCGAGGACTTACATTCTGTATTAAGAAAAACTTCTTAATCTGATATAGCTTGAATAATTCCATCTCCACAAGGAGTAGCTGTGTTAGTTAAAGGATTTTTTTTTCTATTTTATTTTGGCACTTTATCCACAAGTTTTTCTGCTACAGCTGTTTTAGTCGCCTTTATCATGTTAAACAGCATGGCTACAATGGAAAAATTTCTTAAAGCAAAGCAAATTTGCCCAGGGAACTTGTAGAGTATCTCTCCTCAGAGGTATTAAAGAACTATCTACACATGGTCATTGGCAGCTTGCTCTGGGTGGCTCTACTTGAGCAAGACCATATGATCTCCAAAGATGACTTCCAGCCTGTGATTCTGGGAAATTTCTGTTGATTTAAGTATCTTTTTCATAGAAATAATTCATTACATCATTTTCTTATAACATTAAAATAAGAAATTAATTTAAAAACTTATGCCATTCCAATACTAATACTAATACTAATACTAATACTAATACTAATACTAATACTAATACTAATACTAATACTAATACTAATACTGATACTGATACTGATACTGATACTGATACTGATACTGATACTGATACTAATGCTAATGCTAATGCTAATGCTAATATTAATACTAATATTAATACCAATACAAATACCAATACCAATGCCAATACTAATGCTAATGCTAATACTAATACTAAAAAATAATAATGCCAACTAATGACAAATTTATCCTTTCATTGCAAAACTAATAAAGTTAAAAAAAAATCTGTTTGTTGCAATTGAAAATTTTAACAATCTCAATAATAATAATGATATATTAATTTAAAACATATCAATTTAAATTATCTAGGTACAGTCTGAACAAACTAAATGTAAGTAGATTTCTTCCCAACAGATTTCAACCAAATTTGCATTGAAATTTGGCAACTACATGTAAATTATCATACTGAGAAAAGCAGTAGATGAATTTGCAGATGTGATCTGCTGCACTTTGAAATCTATTTTCCATTCCATTTCACTCCTGTATTTGTTGTGTTCAGTTATGGCAGACCCTAGAGAGACACAGGTGTGAACACGGTGCCAGGTGATGTGAAAGCACAAATTAGATTCAAGAGTTACCAAATCCTGTTAATTTTATAGGTATTCATTGATATTGGGTCAAAGAGTTGATTTCAAAGCCCATGCATAATTTTAATAAGCCTTTTTAAATAACCACATTATTCCTTTGTAATGAAACGTATTGCTTCCATGTTCAAGCTTTTAGGGCTTCTGATTTTGTTCATCACCTGCCAAAATTGTCCAATTTCATTCTACTTCTTTAATTCCTATTCAATTTAGAATATTTACCAAATGAAAAGCAGAAGTTTACAGTAAGGGATTGTTTATAATTGTATTTATAGGGGAACTACATTGGAAAAGAAGGAAAATATATGGTTATACCACCCAGTTTACTTCCAGAAATAGAGACCTGGGAAAGGTAATGATTTAATGTCAGCATACAACAAATCTTTTCTTATATACAAAACACAAAAAATATTAATAACTGTGGCAATGAGGACATGACATTTCCCATGGATGCAGTTTAGAGCAATCCCTCTGAATATCTGTAGGAAATGGTTGCTGGCAATGTGTCCCACGATATTTCTGGAACACAAATTATCAGCTTTGCAACAGTCCTGTGTGTTTACAGAGTTTTTTATGGCCTGCAAGGAAATGAAACTGATTTATGCCTACTCTGTTCTATCCCACATGCACACGCATAAGTGCCCATCCAGGCTTGAACACAAACATTAAAAGGGCATTAGAAAAACCACTGAAGTGAAGCACTGCAAAGTTAAGACATGCAAGACTTTGCCACCTGTGCAGATACACCTTCTTCCTTTGTCACACTCCTTGCCTCCTGGAAGCTCTAATTCCCTGACTGACTATTCTTCTTCCAAAGACTCCATACTTTAAGAACAGATGCTGCTCATTAAGCTGATCATTAATTAATATTTTATTTTACCTCAATTATTCAAAATGGTGTGCAAGTCTGATCTGCTTTGAAAAATTATACGTAAGCAATTAATATTTAATATTTTGTGCGTGTTTGTGCGTGCACTGAGTGTACACAAATATTGGATTTTTTTCTATTCACCTTTAGCATCCCTGCAAATGGTGAGATTCACTCCTGAATGAAACTTTGACTGACTTTATGCCACTTCAGGTTCATTTTGGTGCTTTGAAGAGTGCCTGAACATTCTTCATTCTTCCAGAGAAACACAAGCAGTCCTGAAAGTAGTTTTGTTGAAGATTTGAACAATTTTTGAACCACCTCTGTTCCATGTTGCAGCTAAATATCAACTCTAAATATCAGCCTTAGGCAGCTGAGCAGCCAGAACATTTTGCTCCAGGTACACCTATTCTTTCAGGAAAGGTCCAGCATTAAGGAACATCTTGGAACATCTCAGCAATTTAGCAAACTTTTGCTGAATACAAACTATATCAAGCAGTGAATTAAAACGGAGCCCAGAATCCATCATTCCCCCTTCCTGGCAAAGACTCCCACCCAATAAACCACAACATGTGTCTCTTCAGGTCTGCTTTCCTTGTGGCTCTGCATGTGGTTACCCATGGCCTCTGTTAGACAGAAAGGGGAGAGATTCCTTCTCTCTGCCCTACATGGTTTAGATAAATCTGGTTAAATCCTGCTTCAGGGGTATGGGAAGAGCAGATTTAATCTTTTCTCAAGCTGAAATTGCCCTGCTACTCCAATCCTGAGATTCCCAGGACAGTGTTTTAACCACGGACCATTATGTAAAAGACCAGTGTTGGCAGCACCTCTCCTGGCAGGTGTGAAAACATTACTCTCTCTACCCAGGCCCGAAAGTTTGACTTAGACACCTATGCCCAAAAGAAATTTTCCTGCCTTGGATAAATCTTTCTCTGAATTCCCCAAAACCGAGGCACAGAGGGAGTTTTATGCCAAACACTTCCTTCAGCTGGCTCAGATGCTTAACCACTGAGTGGATACCTACCTACTTAAGGCCCTTAACTTTTCCCAAGTGTTCTGGAGTCAAGCAGAATTAACTGTTGCTACACAGGAAATGCAGGCATCTCCTGCAAGGAGACTTCTGGAGAGGCTGATTTAAAGACAGGCAGATGCTGAGAATGTAAGCCCCAAATCCCTTTTAGGATCTGGGGGATGAAGTCCATTCAAAGCCATTTATAGTCGAAAGAAAAATCTTTGCGTGAAACAAGTTTGGAGACAGACACGTGACACATATCTTCCTCTTTTTAATGAAGGAGGAGACCTAAATCTGAACCCATGTCTCTTGAGAGAAACACAAATAAATTAGAAATTCAAGCAGGGTTGTCCAGGTAGGCATCCACAGTCTGAGTCAACCTACCCACCTCATTTTTTACTGTGCACTGAAACCTCTCTGGGAGGGAGAGAGGAAGGGACATGGCTGTCATTGGTCCATCCATGTGGAGGAAGTGATAATTCTCTAAAAATCAAGAGACAGTCAGTGGAGAATTGTATTTCTCTGTGTATACAAAGAAGCACTCCCAACCACCCACCGCATAATTTACCAGCACAGCTTTACTACCAGAGGTGATTCTTCACACAGAATATAATTGAGCAGTGAATACTTTAATTTTGCTGCAGAGAGCTTTGGATCCTAAAAGCCTATAGGCACTGACTGAAGAAGTTCCTGGAAGAGAAATTCATGGAGAGCTATTAAAAATAAAGTTTCAAATTTGGTTTAGCCCAAACCCAGAATTCACTGGAGGCTGGAAGAGCATTTTATGTTCTCTGCATGCACCCAGTAGCTGTGCTGTCCCAGAGATATTCACCCCCAGTTGTGGCCAGAGGTGACCAGCTGGGATTCAGGAAATTAACCTGCATTTCCAACTGGGAAATTTATATGAGGTCCACAACCTTTAAAAATTCAAGTGGATTAAAAGTGTTTAAAAAATAAATCCTTTTCTATATGTCATCCCTGGTTCAATCACACTGTCATACCAACAAATACAACAAGGAGGATCTTGAGATTCTACCAGTGACTGAAGCTTATCCATTGCTCAGACAAAGGTCTCACTAAAGTAAAATAATTCTTTCACATTCACTAAATTCATCGCTGAAAATAGGAAATTTCCTATTTGTGTAAAGTCTTTCCTTGTTTTGCTGTTCCAAAATGCCGAAATATGCCTCCTCTGGTGTCAAGGAAAGAGTATCTTTCTCAACTACATGTTTTAAATAATTTAGTTTATAGTTTCAGCATCCATGAAATGTCTTGAAAACAAAACAAACAAAAACTCTTGTAAGTTATCTTAGAAACACAGAATGGTTTGAGTTGGAAGAGACCAAAACATTCTTCGTTCCAACACCCCTGCCAAGGGTGGGGACATTTTGTTCTATCCCAGCTTGCTCCAAAACTTTTCCAACCTGGACTTGGACACTTCCAGGGATCAAGGGGCAGCCATAGCTTCTCTGGGCACCCTGTGCCAGGGCCTCACCCCCATTTTTTCCTTCATTATTTTGATGTTTTGAAAGACAGATATAAAGTACCGAGGACAAAACCAAATCCAAAATATCTCTATTTGCCATATTATAATCACATAATTTTTTGAGCCAGTTAGCCCACTTATCAGCAGCTACTTACAGGCTGGGCTATCCTTCTTCATCTCCAGTGAGCAGCAGGGTTGTGTTGTGGTGCAGAAATATTGTAAAGACACTTCTGCACAAAACCCTGTTTTCATTCACATTTAAGAGAAGAGAAAAGTGAAAGAGAATAATCAGATCAAGTTCAAATACTTCAATTTTGTACTCTGAGCCTTCATTGCCAGAGAAGAAGCAGCCAGGGCTTCATGTGAAATTACTGAATCTCACTTCCATCCAGCACAACCACTCAAAGATGGAACCTGATTCTAAGGTAGGGTTAAGCAAGAGATATCACTCACAAGGGTTTTTTCCTGTCAAAAAAGTTAAGAAAGAGGAAGAAGGGATTCTGTCATAAGGAGGTTCAACTCTTCCTTTTGTGCAGCCAATGCAAAAGCTCCCACTTGTAGCCTTGATCTGGAAAACAACACAATATGACAAGTCTTATTGATAGATTAATATCAGAGGTCCTGAATACACCTAAATTCATAGAGAATAAAACTTGAATATAGTTCTAAAATCAGAGAAAGTACCAAAGAGATTTGCAATTATCTTTTTTTGGCCTCAAGGGAATTTATCTTGAAATTGCAAGTGCTTTACTTTAGGTTTCTGGCTTAAATCTAACTCAGAATATAGAATCCTAGAATGGTTTGGGTTGGAAGGGATCTTAAATCTCATCTCATTCCAACCTCCTGTGTAGGCAGGGACACTTTCTAGAGACCAAGTTTCTCCAAGTCCTGTCCAACCTGGACTTGAGGATACATCCAGAGATGGGTAAGAAGCTGATCAGCGTTCACCTAGCTGTCCTAGGCTACTCAAAATCACTAGTTAGACTCATTGCCAAGCAGATAAAAGGCACATCCCTCAGCTAGTGCAGACTGGCACTCCTGGTGACAGAGTGTGCACAGGGAAGATTGATGGGTGCTTATTTTGAGTGTGGGCATTTCCAGTTTATGGACAGCTCCTCCAAGTCAGGACTCAGTGCCAATTTCACAAGTTTTATTTTTTTCTGCCCTCTTCTGCTCATGTGTGACACAATCCCAGCCCTGCCTGCCAAGAAAGCAGAGGACTCTTCCTCCCAAAACAGGCATACCTGAGCAATGGGGATATCATTGGAAGAAAATGAAAACCAATGAAGAATGGGATTGTGTCACAAGAAGGGTTTGTGTTTTCCTTTTATGCAGTCAGTGGAAAAGTTCCTACCTCTCCACTTAAGCGAAAAGACAAAGTAGTAAACTGCAGAAGCTAGAATCCAACATAAGAGCCAGAGGCATGTGAAACTCAGCTATTTCCAACTGACAAACCTGTGCAAACATAGCATTCATTTTTATTCCTCCTAAAATTCCCTGGTAGTTATCAGCTTCTAATTTCCTCCTAAAAAATCCCAGTAAAATTTAAAGCAACAAAGCACCACTTGGCTGTGTGCTGTAACAAGAGCGTCTGTATAGTCCTAATGTGAAATTTCACTGCTCATTTCTGCTCAAGGGTCTGGAAACCTTTGCAATTACTTGTTTTGATGTCCAGTCATTTATAATAGGAGCTTATTAATTTTTTTTCCTGTTAGAATGGCCAGTGACTTGAATTTAGCCCAAGGCATCCAGCACTGTCCCAAAGAAATCCCTGCTGTTATCTGGAATCTGGCTTATAACACTCTAAGAGGCAGTTTGGGTCCAATCTCTCCCTTTCAGACAGTAAAAAGATTTAGTTATGGATGGCTGGATCATGGCAAGTGGCATCAGAACCAGGGAAAATATCCTGGCTCTGCTTCACCTGCAAGCACGGGAAGAGTGAGGAATCAGCCCATGGTTCTTGTCATCTCCACTGTCCATAGAAGGAATCTCAGTAAATAATTTTAGAATACATGTCAATCTTGAATATAGCTGGACTGAAATTGCTTCCCTGAGATTGCAGAGGGAGTCTAGGAAGGAGCTGTTGCAGCTGTAATTCAATACCTCAACACAAGACCATCTCCCTTTTCAAAAATTTATTTATGTAAAAGGAACAGTGGACCGGTCTTGAGTATCGATGCTTTTGGAAACGAAGGTTGTAGATAAGACCTCAGAGAACATCCACGTGATCACGTCCAGTTCCACTCACCATCAATCCTTTCCTTCAGTGAACTGCAGAGGAAGAAAGAAAACTGCTAATTAAAGTTTTCCAAGTGCCAGTGTCTTGAGCTGACTGCTCCAGCTCCTGCACATAATGGAATTCCAGCATTGTAATGAATGCTCTCCCAATGAAGGAAACAGATATGGTGATAGTTTTATGAGGGTGGTAGGACTTGCCTGGGCTGGTTTTGTACCATCTCAAAAAAAGTTTTAAATGGCATTTGTGTACATTAAATTTTGCAATCAGATGACTCAACTCTTGTTAGTTTATCATTAAGAATGAAGGTAAAATCAGAGTTATTTTTTTCCACTCCTTTTATTTTTGGTTTGTTTGTTTGTATGATGTCAATTCACACATTGTCCATTCTGCAATCTCATTTCCTTTAGAGTGCCATGGGGATAAATTAGCCTTACTCCTACCATCAGATGGTTGTTCTGCAAAGTGGAATAAAAGTTTGTGCTGAGCATCACTGCACATATTGGGATTAAATACAGATTCACGGATTTCTGTTTCTGTCCTCCCTGAACTTTTTAGTCTCCTCTTTAAGACCATGAAACAGCTACATGGGTCAGGTCCGATATAGGATGGAGAGAACATGTAGGGAAAGCACATTCAGCTATTCCAGGAACAAAATCCAGGCCTTCAGGACTACCTGGGAAGCCAGATTTTTCATAGCTATCATCTAGATCTTAAGATTGTTTTGGGTTGCTTGGGGATTAGGGTTGTTTGGGATTGTTTAGGGTTGCTTTGGGTGCTTGGTGGGAACTCCTCCTTTTTTTCATTCCCTCTGGCTATTTTCCAGGTTTACAGTCGCATTGCTACATTAAACCAGCAGCCTGGATGTAATCCCTCAGCTGCCTTGTGCAACTGCAATGCCTCCCAAAGAACCAGGAAAACACAACTGAGTCCTCAGGAGCTGGCAGTGAATGAAAGTCAAGTTGAGCTTACTTTGCTCGAAAGTTTTTTCACAACATGAAGTGTCCATAAACAGGTTTTTTGCAGTCCCATATGCAAGAGATTCCAGAGGCTACACTGCAGCTACCCTGGACAAGGGGCAAAATAACACCAAAGTCATCACAACTTCCACCAACCAGATCAAGGTTCCTACAAAATTTTGGATTTTTCGGATGTGATGCTGTAATCCAATATCGAAACTGGAGTGACCTTGGCTTTGTTGCTCTTTTAATCTCAATTCAGCCAATTTGCTGAATATACGTACCAGAACTGGAAACATTATTTATGTAGTGGGAAAATATTTTAGGTGCTCAGATGCCTAAATTTCCCCAGATTTCTATTTTTGTTCAAAAAAAAATTGTGGAAAAATCCACATTTACTACTGTGTTTAAACATATAAGTATAATTTTTATAGGGATCTACTTATTAATAGTTAATTTCTGTTGACCTATTATTCTATAGACAGTATATATAATATATAATATATATTGTAAATATAAAATTTATTGCTATTGAATTCTTATTAATTTTGAAAAATAAGGGAAAGTAGTTGGGCAGCAGGCCAGATATATTTGCATTTCAAATTAAAATATTTTTTCTTTTAAATAGTAAGGTCATTTATTTTGGTGCTAAATTAGGAGCCTTTGTCAAATCATCTTCACTCTAATGTGAATGGGAAATTTCCTCTTAACACCTTTCCTCTACTGAAGTAGGAATAGGTAGGGAAAGATCTCTGGACTTGGTGTGTGAAGCTCTTTTACCTGAGGTATGCCCAGGTGAGAGCACAGGGTTGGGGTGAGGAAACTTTGCAGGATTAGTACAGTGGAAATGTCACAACTGTCAATATTTGCTTTATTAGAAAGACTTATTAGCATTTTACAGCTTTCCAGTACCTAAAGGGGCTCCAATAGATCTGGAGGAAGACTTTGGATGAGGGCCTGGAAGGACAGAACAAGAAAGATGTCTTTCAACTAAAAAGAACATGTTAGAATGTTAGATTTTAGAAATAAATTCTTTACTCAGAAAGTGGAGATGCTCTGGCACAGGTTGCCCAGTTGTGCCTTCCCCATCTCTGGAAATGTCCAAGGCCAAGCTGGACAGGGCTTGGAGCAACCTGGGATAGAGGAAGGTGTCCCTTCTCATGGAAGGGGTTGGAACAAGGTGATTTTTAAAGTCCCTTCCAACCCAAATCGTTCCATTCTTCTGTGATTCTTTGTCCTAAGAAGGATTTATCTACTGAAGCTTGCTCTGATCTCTAATGCATCAGTCACCAGAAAATCCCCCAGTAAAGGATGAGCTACTCATCTTCAGAGCCCTTTACAGGCAGTGCTGTACATCATTCCACTGTTCTGCAGCTGTGGAAACTGAGGCACAGATCTGTGACCAGAGCAAGGTGAAGATCATGGACCTGTCATCAGCTATCAGAATCAGAAAATCTTGAGCTTCTGACTCTGTGTTTTAAAAGTATCATTGCCTTTATTTGCTAAATGATCCATTAATTAACTAAAATCAAGAAAGCTTTTTGAATATGAAGATAAAAATATGAAGGGAAATAGACTTTGTTTCTAGCAAATGATATCTGTATGGGTGAAATCAAAATAGCTTCAAATAGCATAGGAAATGCACCCATTCCTATCACCTAGCTAAGCAGCCCACAAGGGACAGCAAATCCCCCTGTAGCTGAATCCCAGAGCTCGTGGGCACGATATGTCTCCTGTGAGCTGTTGTAGTCAGCCCTGTCAAATCCAAAACGTTCCCTCTCTACCTCTCTCCCAGTTGCATTTCCTTCCTTCACCAATTGTTGGACAAAAAAAAAAAAAAAATTTGCTGCAGAGCTGTATCAGAGATGCCAATCTAATTATTTTTTATCTTTTTTTTCTTTTCTTTTTTTGGACATTGTATCTCTGGAGGAGGGACGGGGAGGACAGGGATTTGCAGAGGCGGGGGCAGCTGAAGAAGGAGAGGAGGGGGGGAAGAAGAGAAAATATTTCCTTTGGCGATTCTCTTTCGCTTTTGAAAAGGGACTACTTTCCTCACTCCTTATCCCTCCTGACAAGTACAAGCACTTTGGGCCCTAACTGGATGTGAACATTGTCAAAAGAAATTTGGGCTAAAGGGAGGCATCTGCAGCTCCGTTCCGATTGCGCTCGGTGCTGGAGCCACTTTTGCGAATGTGGCAGGGTGGCTGGTGGGCAGACACCAGTACAGATGGGAACTTCACATACTGTATGCATCATGACCAACTATAAAAACAGTCACAACGCATCACTTCTTACCCGGCCAGGCTCCCCGGAACCTTCACTTCCAATTTCCATCTCGCTGACATTCACAGCTTACAGTGAGCTTTTATGTTTAAGCATCGGTACAGTATTAATGCAGGAGAAAAGGGGTGGCTGGGCTACCACAGCAAGGAATTAAACCTCTGATCTCGGCCAAACATTGGAAGGGAGGAGCAATTCAAGGGGAATTGTGTAACTGGACTCAGTGGAAAAGGTGGGGGGAAAGCAGGAGACGAGAGTCAGGAGCATTTTTTGACTCAGGGAACATGCAGTGAGGGGGGTTCTGAAAAAGAAACATAGCAAGCAGGCACTCTTCCAAATTGTAATTTAATGCTTGGAATAATCCTATTGTGTCAGCTACTCACCGCGAAAGAACTGAGGATAAATATAACTTAAAAAAAAAAAATTAAGGGGATGGCAATTTGAACAGCTTAATGTTTCTTCAAAGGCTAAGTGATGGAAAGCAGTGCTGAAGTAAATTGACAACTCGGAATTAACTGGGTGCTGGCACAGCTCAGGTAAAGGTTTGACGGTAACATGAGCTTTCCAAAGTGTTTCCAAACTGAAGTATTATGAAAAGGTAAATTATGTTTTGTATTCATGACTGAAAGCATTTTATTTTAAAGCGCTGCCGATGCTGTCAAGGTGGAGATTCGAGCTTTATGTACAGTGCCTCTAGCCCTATGATGTGAGTGAGGCAACATGACAGCTTGTAATAAGTAATTTTTATACAGTTGCATTTATCACTCAAGTAGGCTTGGCAATATTAAACACAGACCTTAAAATGCTGCAGAAGAGGAAGGACAGGGGCTGGAGGCCATGTGTTCTCTGTGTGTGTGTGTGTGTGTGTGTGTGCTCTTGCATGCGTGTGTGTTTGTAACTTCTTTCTGGTTTTTTTTTCTTTCTCCGGGCCCATTCCTGTTAATGTGGCACTTTTTAAGATATGCACCAAAATGCTTCCAAATTGTTAATACATCACTAAGAGGTTGCAAATGAAATGACCCCGTTTAGCCCAAAGGATGTTATTCTAGGCTTTAATGAATTAGACTTTGCGACAATTTTCAGGCAAAAATCAATTGCCTCAATTAACAAATTTGCGTGAGTCCAAATATTTACAAAATAAAGGCCCAGAAACCACATTCTTTGTTTCTCTTTCTCACTCCCTACCCTGTTTCCTCATTAACATCTTCATTTCCATGAAAGTGTGAGGCACCAGCTCTTTCTCTGAGCTTGTGAAGGCCAAAGTGTTGACAATTTACTTGTTCTTTAGAGCCTGCTCTTTTCTGTTTTAACAGGTTTTCTTCCTTTGCCATGAGTATTTCAGGATAAGATAAAAAGAAGTGGAGGATACCCCTCCTTCTCATGAAAATAAAAATATAGTCAAATATGTCATTTATGGAAGAAAATTTTACAGAAAGAGAAGGCAATTTATTTTATGAGATCATAATTGGAAGGGAATTTTCTTCCATTCATGGGATTTATAGGAAGTGAAGCTTGAGTCTGAACCGAGGGGAACCAAGAATCTCTGAGCCAAATGGCAGCTCTTAAACCTCCTACAGCAAAGCCCTGGGAGATGGTTTGGTTTGCAAGGAGTTACAGAGTTCAGTGGATTCCAGTGAATTCAGCCATTTAATGCTGAAATAATGTCAGATTGAAATCAACAAAAAATCGGGGAAAAAAAAAAACCTGTCTCTATTATTATTCACATGACCCAGATGAGAAAATTATGCATTTGTAGTGGGAGGTGTGTCTAACACGGGCACTGTGGCTGCCTCGGGACATCGCTGGATGGGGAGAGGAGGACTTGCAGCTCAGAGGATCTGGGTGTCTTCTCTGTCAGACAGATGAAAGAAGGAGCTGATTGTTTTGTGCATTCTTTGTTTATTTCAGGTAAGAGAGAAAGACACACAAACAAGGGTGACATTTGCTCCATCCCTAGAAATGTCCAAGGCCAGGTTGGACAGAGCTTGGAGCAACCTGGCCTAGGGAAAAGTGTCCCTGCCCCTGGCAGAGGGTGGAAACTGGATGATCTTTTAGGTCCCTTCCAACCCAAACAATTCTGTGATTCCATTATTTACCTGTGCAGTAGTGCTGATTCATGAGTATCAACTGAATATAAAAAGACAGAAAAAATCAATAAATGTCAGAAGTGAATATATGTTTGAGATTTTGAAAATTAGTCTGTTAATCCACAGAAGAAACTAGATCTTCCTTATAGGTCTCCCCTACCAGTTTGATTATGAGTTTTGTGGTTTATTTTGTATTTTTTGGTTTATTAATTAGAAGATTAAAATGAAGACTATTTTTTTCTCCGGGAAAATATGGTTAATATAGGTCTGTTGTGAAATTATGCTGCTTTTTCTTTTCTTCTGACAATAACTACCAAAAAATTACTGCTTTTGAGTAAAAAAAAGTACTTCCATTTTCTACTTTATATTGTTAACATGAGAGTAGGCACTAAAGCTCGGTTGGGGTTAGATGTTAAGAAAAGTCTTTTAGTAAAACCTGGAAAAGTTGCAGTCTTCAGTATTTCATGTTTTTAAAACTAGATTAAATTAATATCAGCCAGAAATTAATGAGGTATATTTGATTTTTCTTGGAAGAGCAACACACTAAGAGACCTCATCTGGTTGTCCATAGTCTGAGACTGATTTTCAGCAGAGGATGCTTTTAAAATCTCTAAATATTTTTGGAAAATGAGGCTGCTTGTTACATAATTTTGAAAAATCTGAAGAGACCGTGAGGGTGAAACTTATTTTATTGCACTTAAGATATCTACAGTACACACAATCACACCTAATTTAGTTACCCTAGAAACCCCTAATAGAAAACCGAGAGAAACACAAGAATTTAAGGTACAAATATCTGACCTACTGAAATGTTTACCTTTGGCCAGGTACATCTCATTACAGTCATGTAACTGATGTCATTATTACAGTGATGTAGGCCATAAAATCAGAGAATGGACTGGATTGGAAAGGAGCTTAAATATTATCTCATTCCAAACCCTCTACCATGGGCAGGGACATCTTACTCTATCCCAGGTTGCTCAAAGCCCTGTCCAACCTGGCTTTGGACACTTCAGGGTTGGGGCATTCACAGCTTCTCTGGGCAGCCTGTGCCAGGGCTTCACCAGCCCCACAGGGAAGAATTTCTTCCTAACATCCAATCTAAACCTACTCTCTGTCAATTTGAAGCCATTCTCCCTCATCCTATCACCCCCTGCCCTTGTAAAATGTCTTTCCCTTTCTTGTAGGCTCCCTTCAGGTACTAGAAGTCAGTTAGATCACTCCAAGCTTTCTCTCTTCCAGGCTGACCAATCCCAATTGTCCCAGTCTGTCTCTGTAGCAGAGCTGCTCCATCCCTCTGATCATCTCAGTGGCCTCCTCTGGAATTGCTCCAATAGCTCCATGTCCTTCCTGTACTGGGGATCCCAGAGCTGGAGGCAGGACTCCAGAATGGTCTAGCTAAGAATGAGGAGACAAAGAGCAGGAATGGAATTTAATGTGGTCATAAATGTTGGCAGGTGGGGTGTTAAGAAGACAGGAGATGCAAATGGAGAATGTGCTTTTGTGATGGATCTTTTATACCTGTGCCATCGTTGGATACCTCCTGGAGAGATGCCTGGTACTGCTGTGGCTCTGACAGGCTGTGTGGCAGCTCCTGCTATCTCATATCTCTTACAGCCTGACAATTAGGAGCTAAACAGCAATAACAGTGATTAATTCAATCTTGTACATTAGAATCAAATGTGTCATTACCTCAGAACTGTCAAGCCCCAAGTTGGGTGCCAAGAAAGACTGTCATGGTTTGTCTCAAGCAAAGAAGGTCTCGTGGATTTTTGGATCATGTGGATTTATTGCACAACCTATGAAAAATCTGGTTTTGTTCCTGATCCAACCCTTTTGGCTTACCAAGAACGTCATGCTGGGCATCAGTCTTTACACCACAGACATGAAATATAGAGTTTTGTCTTGATCCCATGCACTATATCCACAATTTGAGCTCCATTCCTATTGATTGTGTGTGGTCATGTTGTATCTTCTTGTTCAATCAATAGATCCAATGGTGTAAATATTATTTAAATAGTCTATGTAGTTTGTATTCCAGGTGAATTCATGCAGCTATCCTTGTAGAAAAGCTTGCACACCTGGAGGTTAACATCTGTCTAAACAGAAAATTAATTTCTTTTAGTTAACAAGCCCCTGTCATTGTAATAAATGAATTATGAAAAATGTGTGTTGGTAATCATGTGCAAGACAAAAACCTGTGAGAGATTCTTGACCATGGAGGATGGGAGCAGTGTTCAGCTATCCATATCAGATCTCTGCAGTGAAAATATCTCCGAATCAGCTAGCATGAAGAATTTTCTATTTTTAAGAAGAAATGTCACATTTAGAGCAGTTTACTTGATAAGAATTTAAGGATTATCTGTATTGGACCCAGATACCATCTCTTTTCTCCTTTAATTTCCTGGGGGGCTAAAGACAGTCAGACTGTCTGTAGCTCTGCAGCACAGACCTCTGCACCATGAATCCAACCTTTCCTACTTCAGAGCTCTGTTAAATTGAGAAATATGCGGTTTACGCAGAACAAACCACGGTAAAAGAAATCACAGAGTTGAAAATTACTTTCCTGAAAGTATACAACAGGAGGAGGACGTGAAAATTACAAGATTGGTTTTGACCAGTAGTCCTTTTGCTGAAACCACTAGTCAGATGGCAGCACATCTACTTCTAGTAGTGCCTCTGTGTAAAAGTAACTGATTACTTTTCCAGAAAAAGAAATTTGGGGTTCTTTCGTATGTGACATGGAACAATCTATTCTTAATATAAAAAAATTTAAATGTGCTTGATTTCAAAATGGGTTGAAATCACCCACCAAAAAGATTCCTCTTCACCTCTCCAAAAAGACTTCTTTAGGATATTTTGAGGTGTTGAATAAGAAATGCCCATGGCAGGGGGTTGGAACGAGATCGATTTTAAGTTTTTTAAGGTCTTGTCGTCCCGTCTAACTCAAGCCGTTCCACAATTCTATGACATTAACTCATGGTAAAAAATTAAGAGGTATTTTGTTACTGTAGAGGTGCATGAATAATGATCAAAAATAAAATAAAATCCTTCATAAATTAAAAAAAAATCTAGATTTGGGAAATGGCCTGTAGAAGCCATGTGTGCTACTCATACATTCATGTGAAAGTAGTTTTACTGAGAGAACAAAGGATGTTCCTGGACATTCCCATTACATTACAAGGCTGGCGTTCCAAGAATAATATGCCTGAGAATTAAACAATAATTATAAAACCACAAATTAAATCAAAGCAGTGCTGCAGAAAGCCTTAAGCACCACAGGTTTACGAGGCACGTAAATATAGCAGCTTGGATAAAGATGCAAACCCTTACACTGCACCCTTTAAAATCTCACACTCCAGAAGCCAGTGGAAAAACGTTGGACTGAAAATGTGGGTGGATAATCACTGGATCTCTGGTAAGAAAGGCTGTTCATTTTCTTTTAAGGCTGTGTGAATACATGCAAGCTCAAATTAAGGAGAGTAGATAACCAACTGCCCGCTAGAGATGAGCAGGCTGCTTAAAGCGACCACATAATCGGTGAAGCTTTAAAAAAGGAAGAAAACAGCTTGAGGCCTTTTTTCCTTCTTCCTCTGGAAAGTGACATCATTGCATATGACACAATACCTTGGAAGGAACCATATGGGGAAACGCAGACATGTTGCTAACTAAATGTGAGCTCCTTCATGATGAAAAAATCTTGTTGCTGGCCAAAGCCTGGATGGTCTCAGGAAAAGCACAGTTTATACAGTGGAACTGACAGTTCTACTACAAGGACATTTTTCAAGTCTAATGCCCTTTCTGTTCAGGGTTTAGAAAGGCATACTAGGAATATAATGCTGTTTTTTTATATGGATCTAATAAAAAATGGTTGATTCTACTCAGCACCTTAAAATATGTGAGATGTACTGATGTGGACTTTTTCTTGACTGGTTGCAGAACTGAGTTTTAGATCTCTAAACTCATGAGTTGGTGTTAGCCATTCCACTGATTTAAGAAATCACCTTGTTATAGTAACAATACCCTACTCCTTCTTTTGTAATGTCTCTTTAGGTTGATCTTCATATGTTTTTTCACTAATTCTCTATTTCTCTAAATCATAAAATCGTAGAATGGTTGTGTTGAAAGGGACCTAAAAGATCATCATGTTCCTCCCCCTGCCATGGGCAGGGACACCTTTCACTATCCCAGGTTGCTCCAAGCCCTGTCCAATCTGGCCTCGGACACTTCCAGGGATCCAGGGGCAGCCACAGCTTCTCTGGGTACACTGTGCCAAGGTCTGTTGACCGTGCTGCAGTTTTGGATTAGAATTTATATCTAAAAGCTCCATTTTATTCTATTTTCATTATAATAATTGTCATCAACAGCAGTAACAACACTAGTTGTCACAGTATCAATGATAGTAACAACTGTAGTAACAGTGAATTTACCTGAATATGATATAAATGGCCCATAATTATTTTTTCAAAGCTGCTCAGATTGTTTAATGGCTCTCTCTGAGGATATTAATAAAACCTCTCAGCTTTAACACCGAGATTTCACCACAAATATCCACATTCACTGACACAACAACTGGTTCCAAAGTTGTCTTACATGTCCTCAGTAGAACAGGTGATGCAGACAGCTTTAGATTGTGAGTGTTGATAGATGAGAAAAGGGTAAAATTGAAATTAGGAAGCTGCCTGAACAAGTATTTTTTTGTGCATTAAAATTTACAAGAACTGCAGTTTAAAGTTAAAAGAATTTCCCATGGAACACAGCATTTGCATTTCTGTGAGCCCATCCAACTAATGGGATGGGAATCAGGAATTTCTCAGAGTTCCACTATGAGATATTCCATCTCATCTTTAGTCCCTAAATTGAAATAGAAGTTGTAGCCCAATTCAGAAAACTTTCACATTCATCTTGGCTGAAATACCACAGAAATCATTTATATAATTGGAACTACTTAGATAAAATTAGACATTTTATTTTTTTCTCTTCATTAGAGACTGAAATCTATACTTATTTTAATGATCTGTCTCATGAAGATGACTCGTGAAAGCACCTAATCATGTGCTTGTTTTTTATTTAAGTCTGTGACCAAATTCCATAGAAATTAGTAAAATTTAATATTGACTTTAGGATTTACTATGAGCTTAAGTGGTTCTTTGTTAGTGACTTTGTTCTGAATGATTTTTGGTAGGTTTTGATGGTTTGGGATTCAGATAGAAGATATTTTTCTTTCACCTCACAATCTGATCACGAGGCAGGACACAAAAAAAAAAAAAGAATAAAAAAAAAAGAAATCAACTGCAGACTTATGACCACAAAATTTTTCCTTTTATTTAGTCTTTTACATGCAAAACTACTTCTATTTTCACTCTCCCATCCAATCCTGATGTATTCAGAGTAACACAGTTCCAGCAACTCCAGGCCAACTCCATCTCTGGGGTAAATGCATGGCCTGGAGGGATATATTTGATTCATAATGGCCACAGCTGAATTATAGTGAGTGCTGGAGTGTTATTTATGTTATATCTGAAAGTTCATTGAAATTATTTAGATCCAGATCCCTCAAAAGATAGAAGTACAACACGGGTTAGATTTATGTGGCCATGTCCAGGTGAGTGATCCAAAGCTCTGCCTCAAAGCAAGGGTCCCTCCACTTGCACCACTCATTTTCTGTGCCTGTTCAAAGACCTTGTCTAGAGCCAGCACAGGGAATTTACTCTGTAAAACATTTCCCTTCAGCTGGGATTAACATCTAAGAATAGCTGAGATTTACAAACTGGGTAATGGCAGATCTTTGTCCCCACTGTTTTGGGCAAGATATTTGTAAATCACTTAGAGTCCTTCACCTGGGAATGGAAAGCCTGCCTTGATCAAAAGTAATTCTTTATCTTTCCTGGAAGGGTGGCTTTATCCGTGGGCACTCCTGGGCTCTCATACTAAGCGCTAAGGGCACAGGAAGGAACTGGAAGTTGGGGAGATGGAGGGGAAAGGATTGTAAGAAATCAGGGCTTTCCATCCCATTTATGTCTTGTGCTACTATGCAGAAGAAGGTACAAAATCTCCTGGGTCAGGTGAAAAAATCATTATATGGATCATGATCCAGGAGTTAACCTACACAGAAAAATCTCCTCTTCCATTCAGATACATGCAGTATAATCTAGGAGAAAACATTGATTAATGAGCTAAAAGCATGGTGAAATACAGTGAAAAGTGAATTTTAGAGATAGAAAACTTTCAGTTAAAAGTGTTACTAAAGAAAATTATCTTGAGAAAAATAATGTTTTCTTTCATAAAAATCTGAAGCAGAATTTTAAAATTTTTATTTACATTGCCTCATTTTATGTCTTTCATTTCCTTATGTATTATCTACCTAATTTGTGTTTTCATATTTATATACTGATATATTCTATATCATATATTTTCCTTCTTAATTTATATCACAATTAAAAGCCTGTCACCAAAATTGAAATTGGAAATTTAGTTTTAGAAAAATTGACTCTTATTCTTCCTTCCCTGTTGTGTCTCCTATGGACAAGCTGGATGATCCACTGAGGTATCTTCCAACCTTACTCATTCTTTGAAAAGATCATAAACGTAGAATTTTGTGATCCTAATGTGAAGACGTTCTGAATTGTTAACATATTAAATTGTCCACTGGAATATCCAGCTTCAAGATGAATTCCGAAACACTAATTTATCCACCATTAGGACCCTCATTGCCATTAGAATGTAAAGTTAGATGTGCAGTCAGAAACTGGGATTGCACTGGGCTTAATGTTTGCCAGTCATTATCTGGGGCAGTTCAGAAATTAAAAGAGAAAAGTGTTAGAATGAAAATTAGAGACACAGAGCAGGGAAATCACTCAGCTAGAATTGCTTAATTTTGAATGTGCCAAGCACAGTACATTTGCAAAAAATACAGCAGCAAATACCTACCCTGTGTCATCAGATAATGGTTCTTTGAAGAGGAAGACTCTCCAAAATGAAAGCTGAAACTGGGATTCCTGCATTTGTGCTCTGAAGTTTATCAAATTGGTCTAAACTGCATAGGAGCAAAGATCTGAAAGAGATCCTGTCCGCAGATCAACAGCTGTAATCTCCTGCTCTGCCACTGAATCACATCACCTGACACCTTTTCTAACAGGCCTTACACTTAAATAGAACCTTATCTGCCTTTTTTGAGCTTTTGAGGGGAAGCTGTTCCAAGTTTCATTCCTAGTTAGAAATCTATTATGGTATCCCAGCACACCTGTATTTCTATGGCCAGGAATTAAGCACTTTTTTTTTTTTTTCCACATCCAAAGAAGGCTGTTGAAAGGCTGTTTTTAGGAGAAAAAAAAAATCACATATAAGGGCAGACATAAGAATCTGAAGCCCCAAGGGTGTATTTTGACATGGTTAAAAACAAACCTCTGCTGAAGGGAGATGTAACTAGGTGAAGGAAAGTGACAGGGATTGTGGGGACTTATGAGCTCAAATCTGCTTTCTCTTGGGAATTTCTGCTTTGTGCTCTGCTGGTTAATGCAGATGCATTTCGGCAGATTTCCAGATGTGTGGATTACATCTGGAACACATGGATAGCTATGTACTGACATTGTCCACACTCTACTCAGAAGTGTGGAAGAGAAGGCCAACATAAAAAAAAATTATTTGTAGAAGTGTGGAAGAGAAGGCCAACATAAAAAAAAATTATTTGTATAAGTGTGACTTGTTAATACACCTTCCTTGATACAAGGGTTTCTCCAAGCCTGCTCTTTGGACAGGAGAAGTTTACTCCACATTTCCAGAAAATCCGGTCATTGTGAGCCACATGTATAGCAAATAACTACTTTAATGTAGCATAAATATTATATTGAAGTATAATATACATCAACATTAATATGAAATGTTGCTTCAAAACATACATTAGACTCTTAGGTCATTTAGGTTAACTGGAAAGTGTTCACTGCAAGTCACAGATTTTGCAAAATTCCCATAACCTGTTCTAATTTTGGCTTCCCCCCTTTTCCATACAAACAGCTGCCAAGGAAAATAGCAGGATGTGTTACATCCTGACCTCTTGTCTTAGAGAGGGTTAATGCCACTTTCTTTCTCCTTCCTTGCTTTTACCCTCTGCTGCCTGAAAAGAACACCCAGGTTCAATGAGTGACAAATCATTACAGACCATACAGTGTAATTAAAAAGCACGGCCATTGATCAGCTATGAGCTAAACCTGAGACAAAAAAAGTGAGAGACCCAGAATAGCTGGCAAAACTTCTCATTGAATCTGTCTGAAATGGAAGATGTTCTCCCTGGAGGCATGGAGCGTGGCCCATTGTGCATTTCCATTAGAGATACACACTGACTCCGAGCATGCCATTGATGTTGGCCTATTTATGAAAGGCTGTTGAAAGAGGTTTCAGAGTTAATTGAAAAGAGCTGTTTCTGAAGTAAGGTAACTTCAAACAACACAGCTCTGAAATGTGTTTTAATGGACTGGAAATCAGTGAATTTTCCATAGTGCACATGAAATAAAAATGGATGGCATCAACTGAAAGCTGCGTTGCCGTTTGGTGGGATTTCTTTCATTAATGTTGTTGTTCTTGCTGTTATTGCTATCACTATCACTCGCTATCACTATCACTATTAACACCTTTTTTTTAACTATAGTTGCTCAATTGCCAGTGATAAAACAGCTTTGGTCTTGATTGATTAGGGGATCATCTTCTAGGATCTGCCAAAATGTTCATTACAAGTCCTTCCTCCACACATTTGTAACACAGGCTGCCTGCAGAAACTGCCAGCCTTGAGCCACAGAAAACAGAAGGAAAAGCACTTTCAGTTGTCAGGTAGAAGCAGGTTCCAAAGCCCTCCTTTGTCAAGGTATGCTATGTTTAAAATGTGTTTATTCTTAACGATATTTCCATTTTAAAATTGAAGCATATGCCTAAATTCAAGCATGTGTTTACTCAGGCATTTGTTTAGTCTCTGCCTTGAGCTGGGGTCTTGCACATGAGTTTGTATTTAAGTTCATGCTTAAATAAAAGCCTTTTCAGCAAAATGTGCACCTGAATTTCATAAAGAGTAGCTGAGCATATGTTTAAATCTCAGTTTGTGATTAAATACTTTTCTCAGCTGAAAAGAGCATGCTTAAAAATCTTTTTTTCTAAAGCTTGGCAATGCGTAATAAAAATAAGAATGACTGAGCTAAATTTGTGCTTTTCCTTCAACTTTGTTTTGCAGGAATTTATAATGAGCAAGAAGGAAAGTAACTCCTTGCCCTTGGATGAAGTGAGCTTGGACAACTCAATGGTATTCAGGCAGAAAGGAACAAGATCAAATTATTAGAAACTTCCTCAGACTGATTAATACCTAACACCTTGAAAAAACTCATAAACCCCAGCGAATTGCAGGGGAAAGATGAGAGCAAAGTAACTCAGTACAACACAAGCAATAATCAAACAACTTCTGACACTGAGCTTCAATGGTAATGAGTATTTTACACCTCCATTCTACTCTTAATCTTCTAAGTAATTCACAAGTTCTGTTGAAAACCTCCCATGTTCCATTAAAAGAGATGACCTCACAGACATTAATTAACTTAATCTCACAAAACTCATTTAAACTGCGGAAGAGCTGTTGTCCTCATTTTTAAATAAGGAATGAAACACAAGGATAGTAATGATTTCATACAAAACCTACCAAAATCAGCAGAAATATTTAAATTGCAGCCTTGCACAGTGTTACCTTCACTCATTATTATTTTAAGTTTTAAAGCTTCTGGGTAAAGAAAAAAAATAAATGTAAAAACCCTGAAACACCCTTAGGGCACAAAAAAAGAACAGTATAAGGGAAAACCAGAAAAAATTGCTTCAGTTTTAAATAACCAGAAATCTCATTTTTTAGGGCTTCATGACACTTTGGCATCTGCAGTGATTTTTGAAAATTTGTGGCTGATAATCATGGATTAACATATGCTCTACTTATCTTTGAAGTTGCTGTGGGTACTTACATACATAGATTAAGAATGTGCTGCTTGTTCTGCAGAAGAGAGGGTCAAAAAAGAAGGACAGGGATGAAGGCTGTGGTTGGAATCTGAATTTTTGGACAATGTAACTCCTTACTTCAGTAGATAAACAGTCTGGATTTTCTGAAGCAATAAATATTGAGTAGAGAGATTTATTTTTTCTGTCACTCCAATGTCTGTACCTGGAGTATAAAGATTCTCTCTGGAACAGAGATATTTAGGCACTGAAACTGGGAGGACTTACAGCCAACAGGGTTGTCTAATGCAGATGAAAGAGGAGATATTGGAGGAAAGAGGAAAACCAGAAGGAAAAACATGAATTTCAGTGTCCAGGACACATATTTTAAAATTAGGACTAAATCCTGCTGGGAAAGCAGAGTTTAGAGATTAAGAATTGAGGTAGATTTGAGCTGAGAACAGATCTGAGTTGTCAAAATATTCATTTGAGAGAAGGGACATTTCAGTCATACATATGTGGAGCTTAAATTTGCATTTCCCCTCTTCAGGAGCAGTGTTCTAGCCCATTAAAAAAAAAAAAAAAAAGATGGGATTGTTTCCTGGTATGTCAGTCAAAGACAGATTTTGAGTAGCCAAAATTTCACATCTGCCAGTCCAGAGGATGAGGAAAAAAAGAACTTAACTGTAGCATCTGGAAGAGAAGACATCCTTATTCTATATCTTACTTCTGGAATATTTTGGGTTGGATTAATCTGACCAAACATACAGTCTCAGTTTAATTGTCACCTAGAAGGGAGTTTTCCCCTCCATTGATTATACAAGGAGAAAAGGAGGCCAAATGCAGCTGTAAAACACTTTAGAGGAGGCTCTCATGGTTTAATTCAGCCCAAACGTGGGGACTTGCTGTCATTCCAGATGATTACTGAGAATTCTCCATGCTCTCATGATGTTGAGTATATGATATTCAACTTCCATAGAGTTCTGGACAAGAAATTGTGATTAAGTTCCAATGAAAAGTAATGCTTCACCTTAGAAAATTTTCTATCACAGCTGTAACATTTCCAGTGAGATTGTGTTTGCAAAGAATTTTGATTTCACCACTTTGATTCTTTTCTGGAATATTCAGAGAATCTTGTTGAGATATGATGACTGTGCTATAAAGCAAGAAGAAGAAAAGCCACATAAATAATGGCCTTAGGATTAGATGGTAATATTTGCTGTCCCAACTCTGCAGCAACTTCTGCAAACAGGTCAATTGACTTCTCTTGGACCTAATTAATTATAAGCAGACCAGACACAATCCAGATAAACATACAAGACTCATCCTCCTTGGGTAATGACACCTGACACACATTCAGTAAATAAGAGGATGGTAGAATACAGCTTTGGGATCACAGAAACGTGGAATGGTTTGTGTTGGAGGTGACCTTACAGGACATGCAATCCCAGGTTGCTCCAAACCCCATCCAACTTGGCCTTGGACACTTCCAGGGATGCAGCAGCCACAGATTCTCTGGGCAGTCTAGGATGTCACCCTTCAAGCTCCCAAAGAACAGTTCATGGCAACGACAATCTCAAGGTTGGAAACCTGGATGTCCAGTTTTATAAAGTTCTCATTAAGGTATTGCAGCATAGTTCAGGAGGTAGATGGCAGCAATCTGAGATGAACTGCACTTTCTCGGAGTTTAATTTCAGGTAAAAATTCAGACTGAATGTCACCTAGTCATTTAATTGAATCAGAAATTAATTCCCTAGGGTCAGCCAAGATTGAAACATAAACCTGACTATAATCAGCATAACAATGTTAGCTAAAATTATGCCTCTGAATGATAGCACCTAATAGCAGTGTAGGGCAAAGTTTCCCTAAAGAGGTATTAGAAAAATGTGCTGCCTTGTCTATAGCCTTTGATATTGGGCCAGCTGTTGTTTGCATATTTCAAAGTGAACTCTAAGACCATCTGATTTTCATACAAGTGCCTGTCTATAACCTTCAGAGTTTATTATCCTTCTTGAACAAACCAAAAATATTGACCGAAAAAACAATTAAAAATATAAATGAATGGGTCTTTGAGTAACCTGTTATGGTAGATGTCCCTGCCCATGGCAGAGGGGCTGGAACCAGATTGTCTTTAAGGTCCCTTCCAACCCAAACCATGCCATGATTCTATGATTTTCTAAAGACAGAATCAAGTCTTCACTGTTGTTCCATGTTTTTTGGAAACTTATGACATTAGGTTTGTCTTCAAAGATAGGTTATTAAATGACATCACAAAGAGGTTGTGTTATAACATTTTTCTAATCATCATCAGGCTTTTCCACCTTCTCTTGGAACTTCTGCCATGGTCCAATGCAGAGCACAAACCAACAGACTACTCATCCCTCAAAGCAGACTTTGAACTGGACAAACTAAGTAATTTTTTAATGGATAATTAATAAAAAATGGTTGAAAAACCCTCAAAAACCCCCAGAATTTAAAAAGTGACATTTCATTGAGTCACATTTAAAGCATCTCAGATTTTATGGGCTTTTATAAAATCCAAAGCATAAGTCTGAAGAAATTCTATTTCCATCCTCCTTTGCCTGTTCTGGGAATTCTGGGGCCTGAAGAGCTGACAGATAAATCTTTTGGATCTACCAGATCTTGTGAGTCTTGAACTTTTGTCCAGACCTATGAATCTGTCCCAACACAGTCACGAGGAACTGGACCAATCTGTGGAGTTCTACCCCATGGAGCTGTGCCCAGTGGAGATCCACTGCAGTGTAACTCATGCTGAACTGAGCAATTTGATTCAGCTGCCTAAACTTTGGTGCTGAGTTTAGGATACTATAGGGCACCCATAACTTCCACACCACTGTCATGGCAAAGGACCTGGGACAGACAGGCTTTTTAATGCATTTGGGAGACAGTGGTGAACCTTAGGGCATCTCAGACAGCTTCTGAACCTATATCAAGGAAACATAGTATTGATTGATATATTCATTGAAACATTAATTGAATGGTTGATGACATGGATTAATCTGAGAGTGAAATCCCACCTCTTGATTTTTGTAAAAATATTGAGATATTGCTACACAATATCTTCCTTTCGATACATGAAGGGAGCCTACAAGAAATATGGAGAGAGACTTTCAAGAAGGACATGAAGTGACAGGGAAAGGGGGAATGCCTTCAAATTGACAGAAAGAAGGTTTAGATCGGATATTAGGATTAAATTCTTCCCTGTGAGGGTGGTAAAGCACTGGCACAGGGTGTCCAGAGAAGCTGTGGCTGCCCCTGGATCCCTGGATGTGTCCAAGGCCAGGTTGGACAGGGCTTGGAGCAACCTGAGAAGTGGAAGGTGTCCCTGTTCATAGCAGGAGTTGAAACTGGATCATCTTTAATGCTCCGTTCTATCCCAGGCCATTTTATGATTCTGTGATGTGTTGTGCACCTTAATGTTTTGCTAAATAATTCTGATGGGATATTTGATCTGACTGCCCTCACGGAGTCAGGCAAATTCTCATCAGTATTTAAATCACCTGATTTTATTTCTCTCACAGCATTTAAGAAAAAAATAAATTCATTTCACATTTAATTTCAAACATCTTGCGAAAGGTAACTACTGAGTTTTATCTTGATCATGGTTAAATTGCAAACTTTGAGGTACAGACTTTAATGTCTGTACGAGCAGTTAGCACCCAGAAACAGTTATTGGATGAATTTGGTTTTACAGATCCTACTGACTGCACTGCAAACATAGTAACTATAAAAAAAAAAAAAATTATAAAGACTTTTATCAATAAGTTAAATTCTTACTTATAAGTGAATTGCAAATACATCTAATAATTCTATGTTTTAATAATTCTAATAAATTAATATAGCAGACACAGTTAATGCAAAAAAACTGTTTTTCCTTTCACCTTTAAATAAAGATCTTAAAATTTGCCTCAAGTTAGATTTATGATGCGTACATATAAAAATGTATACTTAGCATTTGCAGATGTTATGTTTGGGCGTAAACTAATTTTTTTAACACCATATCTTTTTCCATCTGTTTTCTGAAGAAAGGAAAGAACATATGCAAAGCACAAATTTCTGTTGGTGAAAATACAGCTAAAGCTTTATTTGCACATTGCTCAAATATTTCTTTAGTGTGTCTCTGCTGAAAGATCCATTTCCAAAAGGCTCAGGGATGTTCCATGCAGAGAGGGCTCTGTTCTTCAAAGGAGCACCTGAGTCTGGCTCAGAACTGGTATTGCAGAGTCCTTCTTCCTTTGAGATGAGGCTGTCAGGAGTCTCAGCTGTGACCTTTCTGCACCAGACATTTCCAATTCTGGGGGTATTTTAGATGTTTCACTTGAGATAAACCCCTCTCTGTTATCTTTCCCTATTGGCAATGGTGATTTGAGGCTCCAAGCAACCTGGTCTAGTGAAAGGTGCTCCTGCCCTTGGGAGGAGGATTGGAACAAGAGATTTAAGGTCCTTTCCCACCCAAACCATTCCTTGATTCTATGAATAATCTGAATTTTGAAAAATGAGTGTCCATTTAAAAAACAGGAATGCTGTAAATTAAGAAATGTACTTGAAGTAGGGAAGAGAACATATGTAAATACACGCAATAGATTAAACCATTTAAATAAAAACTAAAGCTCTTCTGTTACTGCAGAAAAATAACTGTTAGCTGTCACAGAATTTGGGAGAGAAAGTGCAATATTTTGAAGGATCTTAGCACCAGAGAAGGGCAAAATATACCTAAATTAGTTTCATAAATAATGCTTGCTTTTCTATTGTGTGTAAGCCTTTATGTTTCAATTCACTGGTGCACATTCTGTTATACAAATAGAAATACTAATGACTCTTTGCCTCTGACTAACTGCAATTTTCCTTCAGCTGCTGAATTTCTGTGAAATTACCCATTGCTTTATCCTCTAGCCCAAAGTATTAATCAAAATTCCTTTCAGAACCACTGCCAAGTTTATCAGTGCTCCTGTTTCAGAGCAGTAGGTTCACAATAAATTACTCCCCTTTTCCATCCATCAAGACTGCTCGTTTTGAAGTCAGGGTGGGAAAGTTGGCTGAATTAAATAAGAGCAATATGTTAAATATAGCTTTCCTCCCTATGAGTTGACTCTCAGAAAAACACCTTAAGTACTGCTTTCTTTCTTCTTTTACTTAAAGATTCAAACAAGACAGGAGTTCAGACACAGCTAACGTCAGTTGTTCCCTTCCCCTTCCCCTTCCCCTTCCCCTTCCCCTTCCCCTTCCCCTTCCCCTCCTTTCTTTATTTAAAACTAACAACCGTGTTGATGAAAGTTTCTATATATAACCAGGGAGAAAAGAGCAATTAAGGAAGAGACAAAAGGTTCTCATCTAATGTAAAGTGGCCTAATTTCACTTATCTTGACAGAAATCACTTCTTTTCTTCTTCATGTAGTTTAACCTAAATCTGGAGTTAATGCAAAATAGAAGTGTATTTAAGATGCTTGAGAGCTCACGTACTTACAGTTCAGAGACAGAACAGTTATGAGGAATGAAATGAGCAATTCAAAATGAAAAATAGCATCTGTATTTTCATCTAAGGTAAGATCCGAATACAGAGTCAGTTTTGAGAAAATGTTTATATCCTCACAAAACTACTTGGTCAATCTATTCTGACTTATTTTCACACAAACACTTCTGAGACATCCAGTCAAGAAAATATACAACTCAAAATCCAATTATACAGGGGACTTGAGTTCCCATTGGACTTCTTGGCTCGAATGCTCTCATTGAGATGGTCAAAAAATAACTTGCAGTCTTTGGCCTGCATGACAAATGAAAATTCAAATGAGACTGAGTTTGGTATCTCTAGTAACTCAAGGCTGGTTAAACATAGACATAACACATTCAAACAAGGATTACACTCTGGAACAGGAGGGATCACCATAAATTACATAAATTATGGCTTTGCCACAGGCCACTGACAAGATCTTTAACAAGCCAACCCTCGACCTCTGTGTAACTCTCTGTGGGGTGTCCCAAATACAAACTGGATCCCTGATTCTCAGTCGCGAGAGGTGCCGACACGGAAAACATTTTATGCAGCACTGGAAACAGAAGTACAGGAAATCCCAAATCTCTGATTCACCTACTTAATCTCAGCACTCTATAGGAGTACAGAAATAGATGGAAGTATCAGGTCTAGCAAATCCACACCATGTCCCTTCCATCAACCTGTCAAGTCCCATCATAGAACGAGACAATTTTTTTTCTTATACTTTTCCTCACAGAAGTTCCACACAAGGTTGGATGGGATATATTAGGAAGAAATCCCCGACTGAGAAGGTGGTGAGGCCCTGGCACAGGTTGCTCAGAGCAGCTGTGACTGCCCCACTCACAGCTGTAGAATAGTGTAGGTTGTAAGGGACCTTCAAGATCATTTCATTGCAACCCCCTGCCATAGACAGGGACACCTTCCACTATCCCACGTAGCTCCAAGCCCCATCTGACCTGGCCTTGAACACTTCCCTCAATGGGGCATCCATTTTCTTCTCTTCTGTTTGCAGTGGTACAGCTCTTAATAGGCTCTTCCCATATTCACAAGTAGCCATTCTTTTATCTTAATACAGCAGAGAAAGAGTTGCTCTTGACAAAAAAAAACAAAAACATATGAAAAGTGGATTTTACAAAGCTGAAACAGAGTTGAGAGCTCTGAATGCCTACACACAGCCTGTCCTCCTGCCTCTGCAACACCACAGCCTATTTCAGGCATGTTTCTTTGTTCTAAAAGAACTTGACAATCTTGAAGGACATTTGCAAGAAGGAAAGGACCTTCATTACAAGTTAAAATGCTAGTAGGCAGGAGATGTGTTTTCTGGAGGAGGTAACTGGCACCTTTTTTATATTTCCTGACAATTTGACCTTAAATTGAAAAGGACTTGAAATCATATTTAGGAAAAGCTAATGTAAAAAAAGAAAAGTCAGGCTCACATCTTGTTCAGAACAGTAGTAGCATCTAGCTCCTATGGAATATTCTTTGGCATTTCATCTGGAAAACTTTTATTGAAATAGAAAGTGCCTTCCCTCCTCTTCACAAAAGTAGAACTTAATTGAACACGAGAAAAAAAGGACATAAAAAAAGACAAGGTGTACAAGAATATTTAATAAATAAGTAATACATCTCTAATGTGGTGTGTTGGCCTTGGATGGCTCCTGAGCAACCTGGTCTAGTGGAAAGTGTCCCTGCCCATGGCAGGAGGTTGGAACAAGATGACCTTTAAGCCTCTTCCAGCTCAAACCAGTTTGGATTCTATGATTCCATCCAGAGTACAGAGGGAGAAAATACGATGGAAGAGCTGATGGGTTAAGAGGAGAACAGGATGAACTCACACCCACTCTCATACCAGAGATGAAACAGGCTCATATTGAAAAAGATTAATTTAATTTACTGCCATTGGATTATGCAGTAGAAAAAAAAATATTGAAAACACCTTCCCTCCCACCTCTTCCTCATACCCAGACTTAACCTCATGTTATCCTACATAGACCCTGGAAAGATAAATCAGAAGAATCCAAGAATGGCAGATTGGTTTGGGTTGGAAAAAGTCTTAAAGAACATCTAGTTCCACCCTTGCCTTGGGCAAAGACACCTTCCACTGTCCCAGGTTGCTCCAAACCCCATCCAGCCTGGCCTTGGGCACTTCCAGGGATGGTGCAGCCACAGCTTCTCTGGGTAACCTGTGCCAGGGCCTCCCCACACTCACAAGGAAAAATTTCTTCCTAACATGTAATGTAAATCTCTTACAGTTTGAAATTGTTTCCCCTTGTTTGATCACAATCTGCCTGTGTGAAAAGTCACTCTCTCCCTCTTTTACAAGCCCCCCATCCTTACTGGAAGGCCAAAATTAGGTGTCCCCAAAACTTTCTCTTCAGACTGAACAATCCTGGTCTGGATCCTTGTGACAGCCACACAACTTGTTCAGTGGCAAGATTTCCATTTGGCTTCTGTTACACAATGGCATTTTCTCACCTCTTTTCCCAGCCTGCATCTAACTCACAAAACTACCTGTTCCAGTTCAAACTCATTAAATGCAACCCACAATAAAATCATTCAAGTTGCTAATTCACCTCTGAACTTTTCAGAGTTGGACGTTAAAGCCCAGTAGCTGCCTATCACACACTGCTCTTACAGATTTCCCTCAGTGCAATCAATTTCCACCTCAGCCATGCTGGTTGTTGCTGCAAGAGTCACTTTTTGTCATTTTCTATAAAGTGCAAATGCTACAGGCCCTTCAGACACTGTCTGCTCTACACACACGGTGAACCCACCTTTAAAAATGTTTCTCATAAATCTTTTCTGTCACCTCTGCTTTGCTAACATTAAATTGAAAAGAGGGGGAAGGGGAAGGAAAAGATACTCTAAAATAGTATTCTGGGTTTTGCTCTATAGCAATTTATTACTTTTTATTATTTTCCTTTATTTTATTTTTAACCATAAGCTCTCTTTTTTTACATTGAAAAGCCAAGTTATTATTTCCTGGAGGTTTACACTCAAAACCTCAGATTGTCAGTTCATTTAATGTCACTTTACTTCATGCTTGATGCCAGTTTTTAAGCTCAGCAAGAAGTGACAATGCAATCCTTTCACAGTATCAGCTGACTGTGTTTTCTTTGACAGCAAGATTTCAAATCAAGGATTTAATAAACCAGTAGCTCCAGTTAGCAGTGAAATGTTCTTTCAATTCCACCACTTAAAGAACATCAAACAGACCTCAGCTATACAGCAGAGATTACAGCTAAACCAGAAATGCAGCTGATTTACATTCACAGGATCACCAGGGCTTGCCTGTTAGAGAGGGAAAAGATGAGGAAAGGTAATTTTGTTTAAAGTCAATGTGCATGTGAGTGTGTAGATGTCTGTAAGCAGACTGCACTTTCAGAGGCACAGAAAAAAAAAGGCCAAGAGACTGGAGATGATGCATTCAGTGGTTAAGTTACTCATTTGTGAGTGTGTTCAGTAGGTGAAAGGCAGCCTCAAGGTGCTCACACACTGAGTGAGCTGGGAAAAGGTGTTACTCTCTCTCAGACGGGTGGCATTGACTCCAGACCCTTCCCTGCTGAGTTCAACACTGAATTCTGCTGATTTGCAATTCCTTACACCAATTTCCATTCACTGGCTGACCTACCTCCTGCTCCAGCTTCCCACATCACACTTCTGAGTTTGGCCCAGTGATCTCACACCCAGAGGGGATGAAATGTAAAAAACCTCCACCTCCACCTGTGAAGCCTAAAGGGACCTTTAAAGTACTCAATGAAAACCATCTTGTGCCTGTGCCTTTCTCTCCCCTCAGGGATGTGTGGTGCCAGCTCCACTGAGAATGTTGATGAGGAAGGAAGGCAAGTGCTGGAGAAGGGCAGCAAATTTCTTGGTAATCCACAGCCACATCATTAAATTTCAGATGTAAAGAAATTGATAATGTACTAGCCCAGGGATGCACGCCTCCACCTGGGTCAGTTGGATTGAGCTGGGGTTCAAGAGTATTCCATAAAACCGACAATATTGGGCAGGTCAGAGGAAGCTGTGGCTGCCTCATCCCTGGAAGCGTCCAAGGCCAGGTTGGACAGGCTTGAAGCAGCCTGGGATAGTGGAAGGTGTTGGGGGTTGGACAGAGTTCACCTTGAAGATCCCTTCCAACCCAAACCATTCTATGTGTCCTGGAAAGGAGATGTTTACAGGCCACGCTTATTTGTACACTTCTTTAGGGAACTGTGCTGTAGTCAGGGGGGGTTTTAAACTCCTGAGATGACTTCACAGATTAAATGTGTTGTCACTAAAATTCCTGGAAAGCACAGTCTTTCTGAGGTCTGTTTCAGCTCTTTATTCCCTAAGCCCTTCTTATTTCTTACAGAACAGGTTGTGATGACTGTTGCACTGAATCAGGTATTTTACCTTTCTGCTCCCAGACAGCATGTCCAAACCAAGCAGAATGGTGTGGACTCCTTTCAGTGAGAAATTTTTACTTCTCTGCCATTTACTGCTCCATCTTACAACTTATCCAGGCTGTGCTCACCCAACTTTGCTCAGGAGGAATATGTTTCTTGAAAGCAAGCACTTTAATTGATGTTACTTAACTGAACCTACAGGCCTACCCACACAACAATGCTCACCAAAATTAATCTGAATTAGCTTTTTTAAGTGGATTAATTAAACTACTTTAAACTCAAATGTGGACAACCTTGTTCAAAATTAAAGAGGCTTAATTCAATTTAACTGAATTAACTTTCAAAGTAAATTAAGCCAAATTGAATTACAGCCATTCCAGTCCACACAGGGATTTAGATTCATATGTCGAGGACTCCCAACACATCAGTTGAGAAGAGATGTAAAGAGTTGCTGACATCTCCCAGACTATTATTGCCACCTCATTACCAGAAGTTACTAACCCTACTCGATCTCTTAGACTAAAATCAGCAGAACAGAGATTATGAGTGTAATTATCCACTGAGGTTTGGTCAGATACCTTTGAAACATTTCTTCATCAGGAGCTCATTCACCACACTGCAAACAAGCAGTGGAGACAGCTGGACATGTACTCCACCAGCCGTATAAGGGAGGTGATTGCATCTGATGGGGGAACATGATGGAAAACCAGAGAGGCATATCTTAGATCAACCCTATGTTTCCCAAAACTAACCCCTGGGAACCCTGAACATCTGAGAATAACTCTTCAGAGAGGTCTCAAAATGGTTAAGTAATAAAAGGACATTACAGAAATATTTTCCCATTATTTTTGGAAGTTTCCTCCTCTTTAGGGGTGGTTCTCTGGAATTAATGTCTTTATAGTTGTAATCAAATCAATGCTTTGACTGAAATGAGGGAAAATCTAAACAAAGAAAACAGATTAATTAACCAATTTTTCTTACACAGTCTATAATAAAATGTCTAGATTTTTACTTTAATCATTAAGACATATACTTATGTATCCTTTTCCATGTCTTGAGTGAATTCCCTCTTACTTTCCCTGGACGGTTCTTGTCTGTGCACATCCATTTCAGAGAAGTCATTTACAAATTCCAGGTCATCCTCTCCAGTTTCCCTGAAATAAGAGAGAAGGAATGTGAGCAGCCAGCATCGTACCCACCCAGAAGGCTGCACTGGATTGGAATGTACAGGTTTTGTAGCAGATGGAAAGAAAAACATTTAGATGTATTTTGCAGAAAATTTATATTTAATAAATAGTCACCCTCTCTATTTTATTCACCTGGTTCAGATTTTTCCTATAACAGACCAGGCTGTTTGGTTACACCAAGTTTTAATAAACCCCTTTCTGAAAACATGTTTTTGATAGATTGGAGTTTTATTTCATAGAATCATAGGGGTTACTCAAAGCCTCATCCAACCTGACCATGAACACTTCCAGTGATGGAACACACAGCATTTTTCTGGGCAACCTGTACCAGTGCTCAGGCACCCTTACAGTAACAATTGGTTCCTGATGTTCAGAGAAATGTCCTGTGTTTCCCTGTGTGCTCATGGCCTCTGGACCTGCCACTGGGACCTGGCACAGAACTTGTCTCTGTCCCCTTTGTATCTTCCCTTCAGGTATAAAAATAATTTTGTAGTTAGATTACAAAAGTTCGTTTTTTAAATTTATTTCTTTTTAATCTTTGCTGTTAAAAAGCCATGTTTAGGCCTATGAATTCAGACCAGCACCTCCATAAAGATATTTAGTTCATCCTAGGACTGCCCATGAGAGCCAGATGACACCTGCCTCTTTCTGCTGACTTCCAGAGCTCATCTAAGTAATTAGCTTGGGTTGGAATCTTAACTTCTCCCTGGTTAAAACTACATCACATCCTATCAGCTCCAATGCCCAACCACCCTCTGGGAGAAGAACCTTTCCCTAATACCCAACCTGAACCTCCCCTGGCACAGCTTCACCCCCTTCCAGACTTTGGCTGTCATCCATAACAGAAACTGAAACTATCACCTGCATTTGTGTAATTCAAATGCTCTGTGATTGCAGCTCGTTGTAGATTGTGCAGTGGTGTTGCTATTTCCTGTCTGAATATTTGATATAACCAACAGCTCCAAAAGGGCAGATACTGTAATTAGAGATGATTTCAAAATTCACCATCCCTCAATATTAGACCACTGGACGTTTAAACTTGAGGCTTCAGGTTCCTGCAGAAAAAGAAAAGGCGACTTCTCTTAGGCTATTCATTAATTATTATTTTTTATTCAAATGGATATTTTGAAGGGAGAAAGGAGATGTTTCTTTCTAAACCTTGATTACAAAGGCATAGAAATTAAAGGCAAAAACCAAACTCCATTTAGGCAGAAGTGTAATTCTGTTAACAGTCAAGTCCTTAACAAGTTTCTTTTTCCTTCAATAAGTGAAACATTGCACAATAGGTAGCTCTGAGACAAGAAATTAACAGTTCTTTTTTCCTCTGCAGTAAATTGGAACTATTTTCTCCCAGCCTGTTTGAACTCAGTTTCATTGCACCACAAGTTGACTTAGGGAGTGAACCAAAACCCATTTGTGTCATCGGGGCTAAGATTTGCATCTCTTCACTTTAGACAGGAAGAAGTCAGACAGCTCATCTGAGCTCCTCACCCCAGGCTCCTGTCAGAGTCAATGGAGGGAAGCCTTCTGAGACAGATTCATTCTATTTATCTCAGAATACATGAATCACCTTAAGAGGGACTTGTTGCTCCTCTCTGACTATAAACTGAGCCATAGGGTGGCAGATTCAGGTTTAAGCAACTTGCTTGCAGTTATTTAACTTAGGGCACAAGCATTTCACCCTGGGAAGCTTATGTTTTATTTCTCCAAGCTGCAGACCTGGTTTTAGATACCACCAGTAGCTCCAAATATCCCTTGCAAGGCACTTCAGATGTGGAAACTCAGTTCTCATCTTTATATTGAAACGTTTAATTATAAAAATCATGACTATTTACAAGGAAAACATCTTGTAGAACCAAGAATTAAGCTTGATTTCTTTCTTTGCCTACCTTCACTTTGTTTTTTCCCATCCACTCACTCTTCTGTACGTGATCTTGTACTTTCTCCTACTTCTTCTGTGTGTTTGGGCAAGCTGTTGCATGTGCTGATGGGCCAGCAGGCTGCTTTCTCCTTGGAATAAGCAAAGAAAGGATTTAAAGTCTCTTTCCCATGGTGAGGACACTGTTGGTTATCTTCCCTTTTCCCGCCTGCCAGCTTCCACAAAACTTGTCAGAACATTGTATCTCTGAGACATCTACTTCTCTCACTGAAATGTGCTTAAAACCAGGCCATGTGTTTGACAATTAGACAAGGGAGGAAGAAGAGGATCTGAATACATTGTTGGGCACGACATATTGACTTAAAATTAGACTGATCATAGGCTTCATCTTCACTGTGAAATCTGGTAACATGTCTAGAAAATGTGTACTTCCAGAGGCAAGACATACCTTATTTTTGGTAAATTCCCTTCTTTTTGGTGCAATTCTTCTCTTTGAGGAGTATAGAAGCTACATGAATATATATAAGATAAACCAACAAAAATACACTGATTTTTCTCTTGTTGTACTGGCAAAACAACTGTCTCAGATGTTCCACTTTCTCTCCAGCCCTATTTTGCAGGACAGATATCTTCACATATTTACTTTTTACCCACTGGGCTTGCTTCTTTTTTTTTTCCCCCTCCCTGGGAATGCCTCAGTTTGTTATGCCCTGAAACACAAAGCATTAACAGTTTTTTAGAGAGTGCCAACACATGGTGGAGGTAGCTACCTGCTCTGTTTTCCATAAAACGGGTGTTAATAGGCTCTAGAGGGGTCCCTCAGTAAAGACACGGAGGAGTTCAAGCATTTATTGACTGGTTTGTATCTCGTAGAAATATTCGAAGTGGAACAGGAGATGCAGAGAAAAGCCACACAAATGAGAAGCTACTAATGAAGTGTTTTTACAGTTGGGGTTCAATGTGTGAGCTTGTAAAAGCTGATTAACTACTATTGTGTTTTCATCTAACTGGTTTGATAATTTGTTGGTTAAATGGCTCAGCTGAGAAACCAGTGAGTGTCCTTGGCAACATGCTGGTGCAAGAGTTAAAGCCTCCAATCCACACGGAGGGGGCAGGTTTATGTTGTGGATCCACGAATCCACTTCCCTTTTAATAGGTGAAAGAAAGAAGTGTCTGAAAAGTCATATTTTGTTCCTATAGTTTTCCCTTTGAGCCTACTCCAATCATTAAAACTGAAGTCTTCTTTAATTTCTTTTTTTCATAATCAAGGCAATTAAGTTGTCTTTATGTTGATTCTCTTCTTTCTCTTCTTTCATTCTTAAATATTACTTTTTCTCATTTGCTTTCTTTCTTTCTCTGTCTCTCTCTTTTTCTTCCACCTCCATTTAATGGCTCTGTTTAGAGGAGAATATTCTGGGCTGGATTAACAATTAACTCAAAACAGTTAACTCTCACATTAGTGCAGCAACAACACAATGCAGGAGGCTTGATAAAAGCTGGCTGGAAAAACTGCAAACATCAATTTTCAATGGAATTACTGGAAATCTGAGGTAGGGGATGGATAGAAGACGTGGGAGTTTATTTTTCTTTTATGCTTTATTTTCTAAAATCCTCCCTCATTCTGAATCCAAAACTTGCCACTTTAAGATTGTAAAACCTGTTATCTAACTTAAGAACTGGGAATTTTATGGCTTTACTGCACGTGTATCTGTCTGAGCCAATAGATCCCTGCAAATCCTACTGATTTTAGTCTGGTGATGGATTTGACTGTCAGTAAATCTGAGTTAGATTTTGGTGTTTAAGAGGTACTGAGTTAAATTAGTCATCATGAAAAACTCTGTTTCTCAGATATCCCACAAAGAACTCTGCAATGGATTGGGTGTACATCTCTAACAAACTGAACAGACCAGACTCTCAAAAGATGGGCTGACTGAAAATGCTGAATCAAGAAATCAGTGTGAAAAGTTGGGGAGGTTGTCTTGGCAGAAAAATAAACAAGTAGCAAAATCAACCCTCCCATAATCATTTTACTCCAAAAATGCCTCTGGGGCCCTGTTGGAGGTTGTGGCTTCTTGGTTTTTATGTCTTCCCCCAGCAAATTTTGGATTTCCCAGTCACATTGAATCTCTCCTGATGCTCTGAGATGTAGGACCCCAGGACACACTCACTGCCCCTTGCTTTGAGAGAAGAAACTCTGTTCCACATATCATACAGACCACAAAGACAGCCAGAATCCCATGAGGCACTGCAACAATGTTTCTCAGTTGAAATAAACTGATTTTTATCCAGGTTTTGACTAAAATTCTAATTTTATTATTTTTCCATTTTCTAGTCAATTCTGCTAAGAAAAGAAAAATCCCTGTAAAAGTGACACAACCATAGATAATGATAAACATATCAATTCATTTTTTCAGGTGTAGTTCATAAAAATGGAGGGGTGATTCCCCCATTGAAAGGAAGCAGATCCACAGTCACAACTTAAATTTTACTCTTTCTTTTATTCCACCAAAGCAAAAGAAATTTAAAAATTAAAACAACACAATAATTGAACTATTTTGTTTGTAATAGTTATCTGGAGGGCTATAGTTCAACATCCTACTCAAATCAGGATGAACTTCAACACGTCATGAAGATGACCAAGATCTTGTCCTATTTGATTTTCCTATCTCTAAATGTGAAGTCACACTGCCTGATAATTCTCTCTTTCAATTATTATTTTTTTAATATCTAACTATAATTGCATTTATTGTAATGTTAGCCTTCTGACTTATCTTTGTGCCTCTTGGATGGCAGCCTGGTGCCACCATCTCTGCAAACGCCCCTTAGGAGGCTGAAGACAGCACTTGGAATGCCGATTGCCCTTCCCTTCTCAAGGTGGAACAGACCTGATCCCTTCAGCCTTCCACAAAATGTACTTTTCTCTCCAGCTCCCTTAAAAGCCTCCACTGGACACACTCCAGCCTCACAACAGAGGGCTTCCCGTAAGCAATACTTGGGAGTAATCACTTCATCCAATCTGTTGTTGCATTTTTCTTAATGCACCCAGTACCAAGTTGGCCTCTATCACTGAGAGGCTGAACTGCTCACTCATCTTTGCCTTGTGGTTCTTCAAGCATCCCTTGCCACAGAACTGTCACGAAGCCGTGAAATCCCCAGCCTATGGAATTTCATGACATTCATCTATCCTGAGTGCAGACTTCTGAGTGGGTGTTTGTTTAATTTCTGGAAGGCCTTGTCAGCTCATCCCTTCAGTTTAATTCCTTCTCAGTATCAGTCCTGCTCTCCAGGAGAGAAAGGAGCTGGGCCTGCTTGGTCTAGAGAAGGGAAGACTGAGAGGGGATTTCATTAATGCTAATCAATATCTCCAGGGTGGGTGCCGAGAGATGGTGCCAGACTGTTCAGTGGTGCCAGAGAAGGGTGAGGAGCAATGGCCATAAAATAAAACACACCAAGTTCCACCTCACTGCGAAGAAGGAATTTTTTATGTTGAGGGTGGCAGAGCACTGGAAGAGCTGCCCAGGGAGGTTGTGGAGTTCCCACCCTTGAGACATCCCAAACATACCTGTATGCATTCCTCTGTCACCTGCTTGGACTGGGTGATCTCCAGAGGTCCCTTCCAACCTAACAAGTCTATGATTCTGTGATTTGAGTATAGATTCTCCATACTGATATATCACATAATTTTCTGCTGTACAATAATTGAAAAAATATATCAAGAATGAAAGAGAAAAAGAAAAACACAAACACTCTTTTATGTATTTTGAAGCACAGAGAAAATTAATCAAAGTTTGAGACAACTGAGGCAGCAGAGAAAGACATAACAAGACTGACTGTAAGTTAAAGACAGACAAATGGAAATCAAAAAGCAGTCATGACTTTTGAGCACCAAAATAAACAACTCATGGAGCCTCCAGTTCTTGATGTCTTCAGATTAGGTCCAAATGCCTCTCAATGTGAACTAATTCAGCCAAATACAAATTACTGATATTGACATGGGGAAAAGCAGATGAAATGCAATGGCAATGTAGAACACAGGATGAGAAACTGAATTATCTAATGGACTCTTCCAGGTTAAAGCTTTTGAATTTATGAATAATGTCTGAGACAAATCGGTTGCTGAAATAATACAGATGTCTGCAATGATCCCTGGTCATTATATTGCGTAGCTGCTTTTCTTGCCAAATGTAACCACTTAATGTTTCCAGAAAAATGGGCACCAAGGTACACATCATTCCAGGAATTTTTTGTTCCAACAAGACTGATAATATGAACATTACATTCAATTCTATATGATAGATGTGGGCACGTGCATGGCGGATTGACAGACATCTTTCTTACACTATATTAACTTTTGTTTCCTATACACATATATTAATTGCTCTGAGGGCTCCACTCCTACACCCCTCCACTCTGGATCCAGGCTGGGAGAGCTTGGGGTGCTCGACTGGAGAAGAGAAGGATCCAAGGAGAGCCCAGAGACTATTCCAGGGCCTAAAGGGGCTCCAGGAGAGCTGGAGAGGGACTGGGGATGAGGGATGGAGGGACAGGACAAGGGCGAATGGTTTTAAATCAAAGGAGGATAGATTTAGATGGGATATTAGGATTAAATTCTCCCCTGTGAGGCTGATGAGGCCCTGGCACAGAGAAGCTGTAGCTGCCCCTGGATTCCTGGAAGTGTCCAAGGCCACGTTGGATGGAACTTGGAGCAGCCTGGGACAGTGGAAGGACCCCATGGCAGGGGAGTGGAAATTATTGATCTTTCAGGTCCCTTTTAACACAAACCATTCTGGGACTCTTATTATCAACCAGACAACCAATAGTGAATTTTCACATCCAGCCCAATATTTAATATTTTACCTGAGGAATAGTTGTACAGAAATGGAAACAATCTATTTTTAGAGTTCCTGGACTAGTTCCGCCTTGCCCCTTTGTGGTGCTGAATTTTTTTTTTTTAACCTTATCTACATGAAATGTTGCTTCTATTACAAAAAAAAAAATCATTTTTTTACTGTTCAAGTGCATAGTTCTATTTTTTGCCTGAAATCCTTCCTGGCAGAAGAATTTCACCCAATATTGCCACAGAGCCTTCAGATTTTTCAGGATGGCATTAGGAAATTATTGTATTCTAGAAGAGAAACTCAGTTCCCCCAAAAAATAGTAGCCAGCCACTTGTGTCTTGTGCTTGTCTGGGGGTTACTGTAAATAAAATGAAATAGACATGTTAATTCTTGCTTTCATAGGAATTAATTTTAAAATAAGTTACTGAAACGTGCACGGCCACCAGACAATCAAGAGTGAGAAAAAGAGAGAGACAAGAAGAGAGAAAAAGCTGGCTCCATGCAGGGCCTTTTTGCTTACAGCTATGAGACAGTGCTGCACTTTCTCCTAATAACCTTGACCTGCTTTTCCTGGCTCAGCAGTAGCATCTGTGTCACATCGGCTTAGCATCTGTTTATCAATCCAACAGCACAAACCTGATTCCTGCTCCTGTTCTCTCTACTGCTCACAATATTAAAATGACTGAATTAAACTGGCAGAATTCAAGAAAAAAGGAGGCTTGGAGATCTTCTCTTTAAAAAGAAAAGAAAAGAAAAGGTGGGGGAAAAACTAGCGAGGAAAAGGAAAGCTATATGTAGGAGATTCATATATTTTATTTTATTTATGTATTTAAGCTCAATGCATTTAAAGGCGAAATTTGGGATGAATAATCACTGCTAAAATCTCTTGTGCAGAATTCAGAGCCACAGGCTCTCAAAAGAGAGAAGGCAGGAATCATCTCAGACTTTTTCGAAAAAAGACATAGCAAGTACAACAAGGTAATAAATCACAACCTGCCTGCAGTCTCTGCCTCCAGGTGAAAGAGCAAAACTCCAGCAAGTAGGATTTAGTGCAGATCTTTAATAAACAGGGTGAAAGCTTTTGGGAACTCCCCAGTCTTGCCCCTGGGGTTTGCTTTGCCCCATTTGGTACCACTGCTGTGCTCTTTCCAGTTCTGAGATGAACTGCAGAGACGTTGAATATCCTGAATTGGAAGAAACTGACAGTCATCATCTGTCCCCCTCCTGATTCCCAAAAATCACATAAAATGTGCCTGAGAGTGTTGTCCAAACACCTCTTGATCTCTGGCAGCCTTGGGGCCGTGACCATTCCCTGGGGAGCCTGTTCAGTGCCCAACCACCCTCTGGGGGAAGAACCTGTTCCAAATATCCAACCTAAACCTCCTCTGGCACAGCTCCAGCCCTTCCCAAGGGTCCTATTGCTGGCCACTAGAGAGAGAAGAGAAGGTACAGAAAGCCTCAGTTAAATGTGAGGAGTCAAACAGTGCAATATTATTATTTATTTTTTATCATTGCCACGTGAAATCCGAGCCCCACTGTGCTGTGCATGCACAATGTGGTGTTTATCTTCCAATCCCCCACCTGCACAGAAACTAAGGCAACAGGAAAAGGAAGGGAAAAAGAGAACTGGAGAAATTCTCTGATCTGCTGGAAAAAAACTTCATGAATCTGGGGTATTGCAGACTTGAGCAAAGGTCTCACGAGTACCCAGTGTTTAAAGCATGAAACAGAATAGTAAAATAGGCATACACCAAATTAATAAAAACACACACAGTTTGTCACATTAGCACAAATAGCCACAGCTTTGGGGTAATGTCTCCTACATAAAACCATCTTTTTTTTCCAGTAGCACAGAGATTGCTGAGTTCATTAATGTTGAACTAGGAAATATTTTGGGTACTGATCTGGACGGGAATTACATCCAGAGACACGCTGTATCATCCTAAATTGTTCTCTGGTAATCTCTCATATTTTACTTCCCTGAGAACTCTAAGATCAAAACCTGACAGTGATGTGGCTGGATGCCAGTGGTGTGTAAGAGGTCCTTTTACAATTACATTTATACACATCATTATTTATACACATCATTATTTATCCTTCTTTCAAGAGCATTAATGGAAACTTTGGACCACATCTAGGGCAATGCAAGCTGAGTTGCGCCACTAGATTTTGTGCCTACATCCTCGATTTTCTGATTGTAAATACAAATATAAAAGTAAAATAGATGGAAAGAAGGGATTCGTTGCAGTTATACTAACTCCTAGCTATCAAAACCATATGAGCAGATCTCAGTGTGAGGTAAATTCATGATTTACAGGCTAATTCACTGCTCAGGCCACCTCCAGTGAACTTAGATTAGTCAAGAGATGAGTTTGAAAGAGAAAACATATGTAAACAATTGCTGAACCTCTAAAGGTTTCCAAACCAGTCCAAAAGGATTCTTCCACAGGGAAGCAAAGGATAAAATTCTTTGGGCTAAAGATCTGTGAAGCAGCAGACAGCCAATGCTGACTTTGATCCAAATTACACTTATTCCAGAGTTCTCCCTATTGCAACAGTGCCCATGGATATGCTACAAACCTGAAACACGAGCCCTTTTGCCTTTTGTTTTCAACAGCTTTTCACTCTCTCTCTGTGTTACTTCATCTTTTGTCTGATAGCCGTGCCAGAAACTCCAAGGAAAGCACACCCAATGTCATCGAGGTTGTGGGATTTCACCTATATTTCACAGAGGAAAGCTTTATTGCCCCAGGGTTACTCAGAATCATTCCCTAGCTCATTTTTGCAAAGGCTGGGCTTGATTCGCATCAGTTGCTGTCCAGACTTCACTTCAGGATTCCTCACGCCTCAGGCTGGAGACAGAAACAGCAGGAGGTGAACAACAGGTTGGGTTTGAGATCTGGCGTTTATGGAAGCCTGAGTTCTATCACTACAGGATTATATTTGTATATAAAAATAGGATACAACTTTAGGAAGATGATAAGTGATGTCAGGAATAGAGCTGACTTTTATCCAGGAGGTTTTCTGGAGCAGCCAAGAGGTAGTTAAAGCAAAAGTAACATTGGCAAGAAGAAGATGTGAGAAAGACTGACCTGAGATATATTTAACTTTATTCCACTGTTAACAAATTTCAATGTTTAGGCAAAGTGTGTGATAATATAAAGAGCCAGAATTTGGGGGTTTTTTGCATAATATCTGTAGAAAGAATTTAGGTAAGATGCTAACAGCTCCCAGTGATTGCTGCACTGCAAGTGAATTAAAATCTCTCATACCATAATCTCGTTGTAACTCTTGTGTATTAAAATTTCTTGCTATAGCCTATTTAGGAAGGAGAAAGTAAACAAGGGAAGGTATTGTGGTTACATAACAAGGACTTTCTAACCGATCATGTTCATACAGGGAAGTGCATGAGGAGATGTGGTTCACACAACAGCTCCATAAGTGTCACCTGCCCATTAGTCCTCACCTCCATTAATATCTTATGAAATCCTTAATCATTTTTATTATTAATCATTATAATTCTTGTATCTGTTTGAATCAAGAGGTATCAAGAAAAGAAAAATAAGAGAAGGCTCATTTCTACTTGCCAGTCACTTAAAATATTTCCAAATCAAGCCAAATTCAGCAAATACTGATTGAGCTGCCTGAAAAGCTGAAGAATAACGAGGATCAGGTACTGGGATCAAGCTGGGATTGCCATGTGGGGGCACAGTGGCCAGGGGAAGAACTGGACACACTGCCAGGGAAGTGGAGAATTAGGGGGACAAAGTATGGGCTTCACTGGTTCTGTTCTGTTTGGAATGGTTTTGGTTTGGTATTTCTGAAAGTTTAGGAATTGGGGATCTCACCTGACTGTTATTCATGCAAATGTGTTATAGCTGAGTGTGTTTCTCTGTCATCTTATTGTTTATCTGGCTGAGGTATTTGAGAAAGCAGGAGATGTCACAGATCAGTGACTCAAACAGTCTGAGTTACTTCCTGAGCAGCTCTCCATAATGACAAAAATAAATAAATAACAGAAGGAAATATCTTTTTAATGGGAGGCTTCAATTTTTGAGACATATGCAACCAGCAGTAAACTTCTCTTCAAATTTAAGAAAAATATAAAGATGAATTAATTATGGGCTGGCAGTTGGTCGTAGCCTAGGGATCAACTGTTATTATTAGATTGTGCTCCATACAGAGAGAGGACAGGACAAACCAATAATAAATACACTTGACTCTCTAAATTAATTCATTTCTCAAAACTGGGAATCTGCAATGAGATTTAAAAGGTAGGGGAAAAAAACTGAAAAATGAGAATGAACATTGGGATGTTTTAAGATGAGTTTATGAAGCTATGAGACCAAGTTGTGTAAGAGTAAAACTTTGTTCAAAGGCAAAGGAAATGCACTAATTAGAAATAAGAATGCAACATGTGACAACTGGAAAGAAAGAGATCCGAACACACACAGCAATATAAATTAAACATTATAAAGTGTAGAAAATTGATAAGGGAAGCTAAAGACATCAAAGAAAATCCCATGGTTAGTAGGATTAATGACAATGAACTTAATTTTTAGGAATAATTAGGAACAAACTAAATCCTACAAATAGCATAAGACCATTTAGTAATGGAAACTGCAAAACTGTTTAAACCCTGCAGTGGAGGGTCAGGTCTCCATACGTTTCTGTTTATCTAATAAGGCTTGAACAATTTGCATCCTCAAAGAATTTATACACTGAGGAATGCTCTATATCCTGTAATTGTAAAAGTCATTATTAAATTAGTCTTGTGGCAACTTTTCTAGTATTTTTTCTAGGGTCAACTTCAAAGTAATCAGTCTGTCCTTCTTGTCAGTTCATTTATCTCTGTTTTCAAATACACTGATATGGCACCAGCCTATTTTCCTTTTCTAGAAGTTCTTTGTTATGCCAATATTGTTAAAAATTACTATCAGTGATTGACTGTGTGATTCTGTGATGAGATTACAAGATCATTTCATAGACTGTAGGTAACCTAATATTTCAGAAGGCATTTAAAATTGCTACCACATATTCTAACACACATCAAAACAAATCCCACCAAGAACTTTAAGGAAATTCCATAACAAAAATAACAAGCATTCAATGGAAGAAAAAAAAAAGGACAAATGACAATAAATATTAAAAATATAGATTTCATAGAGGAATAAGAAGTGAATAAAAGCTGTTTCACATTAATTTGGTTACTCAACAATTCCATTAATCTGAAAATATGTATAAAATATATGCTGTTAAAGTGTGTTAAACAGACATTAAAAGCACAGAATGATGGGGCTAAACAACTAGACAGAGGATCCTAAGTGTCTCAATAAATCAGGTCCAAAAAACCTGCATATTTTAATATGGTTGCAGGATTTGCTCATTCCCTGAGCCCTTCTCAGACGTTCTTGCTGAATGCAGTGAAATATGCAATGTTTTGCAGCCACATGGGTTTTCTGAGCTAGAAGGGGCCATTACCGTGTGACCTAATGTATAACAGGGCTACTCTGGACATTTTGCAGCCTGTGGCCCAAAACATGCTGCTGTCCTTGTTAAGAACAATATGAATGTACCATTCAGGGAATCTGAAACTGGTCTTTGATTGCTAATAAACTAATTAATCAGAATCTAAAAATGAAGATTAAATAACTGCAAACAAATCTTCTGATCCACCTCCGTTAACAGGGACAACTGTTAACTCTCCAACTCTGCCTGTAGGATAGACTACCCCAGGTGATACAAAGTATAATGGCAATTATTCCAGTATTTCTCAACAGTTTTTTATCAAATGGTTCTTTTGCACAATCAAAGAATATATATTTTAATAAGACTGCTAAAATGAGATCCTACCTAACTAGTTTAGTCCTACTCTTTTAGTTACGCTTTCCTTCAGTCCAACAAAATTTTAGATGATTTTTTTTTAACTTTCCCATTAGCAACCCCATTCCCCATAAGGAGAATTGAACATTGGCATCACTTGGTTTTCATCTTAGGGAGACACAGCCACAAATACTCACGCACTAAAAGAGAACCACTGATGAAGAATGAAAGAAACACAGGCCACTGGTTTTGCTTTATTTTCTGAGCTGGCATCACCATATTTTGTTTAGGCAGTACAATAAGCAGAACATGAACTTTCCCTTTCACAATTCAGAGCACTGCCTTTTCCAGCCTGATATTTGCCTGGTCCAAGAACAGGAAAATTATAAAACCTTTTTTTCTGACTCTTTGTTTGAATAGTCTCAAATGCCTCGTGTCACCAAGGACCTGACCTATTCATCACCTAAATTAGAGTATCCCCAAAGCTACCCTAATTTACCCTATTATGCTTGAACAACGAGGAACTTGTTATAATGACAAGGAAAGTGTGGCTTGGAGGAATGTCCCAAATATTGTTATTTTACTTTCACTCTTGACACCAAAGAGTGGTTTATCCAGGAACTGCTAAGCTTGCTCTTCACCATCTGGAGTTAACCACACAGAAGAAATTCCCAAGGGGATGGTTAAGATGGTTTTCCAACTGAAAAACAGCCTCAGCCAAGACCAACATCTGGCCAAAGTATCCTGTCAGAGACCTGTGCTCACTGTGCATAATAAACATGGCTCGGCATTACTCTCGGTTTATTTTTTTCTGTCACTTGAAATGTTAAGGAGGGAGAAAAAGCAGCAGATAGAGAGGAGAAAGGAAGACAGAAATGGTGTAGTAAAACACACAGATATTTTCATAAATTGTAAATTTAAAATGGCATAATCTTCAGAACACATAACAGCAGCATTTTCTAAAAGACCTGGGAGTTGGCACTACTGCCAGAAGTTAATGTTGGTGATGTTGTTGTGTCATCTCTCACAGGCAAACTGCAGAACATCACAAATGCTTTGTCCCTGGATTATTCATGGCTGAGATTGCCTTTAGTTCCTGACAGAACTGAACATATCTGTCCATACTTTCCTGCATTTCCAATCACTCAGTCTCATCTGCTAGAAAGAGCATCTTATCTTGAAAAGGTTTTGGGGAACCATCCAACCTTCACCATTTTATTTTCAATTCATAAGTAGCACAGGCACAAAAAATCACATTATTTCTAAATTTTTGTCCTCCACAACTCCTTCTGGCCTAGAACAGACAGGGTTTATCATACTGGCAGTCTGCAGTACTTGAAGATCTGTGCCCAGAGAAACCCACTTTAAATATCTTATAGTTTATTCTTATCTCCAACCAATTTTGCACTTCTAACACAATTAAGAGTGTGGAGCTACTTATGTATCCCAAGCTCTAGGCGAGCATCTTCCCTACCCTATTTCTTCATGTGGAAATGTCTGTTTGTTCAAACAATTTGCTTCTCAATGTCTTTTCCAGTCTCTTTTTGCTGAGCAGTTTCTAACTCATTGTAATCTTCCCACAAAAGCAATTTTCCATGTAGCTCTTTTCCCATCATCTCATCTCTCTCTCTCATAATTGTTCATTCGGAATACATTTATCAGCTCCAAAGTTTAAAACAAGATTTACTTTCCCTATCATTTATTTTTCCTTTTTGTTTTCTGACACATTCCTAGCCCTTCACGTTTCACAGCCATTTTCCACACCTTTGGTTGGCACGAGGCTGCCACCACCTCATTCTTGTCCATGTCCTGCCTTCTTCTTTTTCACCTGTCCTTCCACCAGACTCCCTTGATTTCATCTTAAACCAGATTGTTTCTACTGTGTAATACTAGAAAAGTGAAAAATCCTAGCTTAGTATCATCTTGTCTTTCTTTTGCTCATTAAGCTTGATTCCAAAAACCCTGCCAGTCTCCCAATACCCCCTCAACCAAGTTCTCTTCATTTTTTCATCAGCCTTCTCTTTGTGAAAAAGTCTTATATGTCTTTAATGTCCTCTACTATCTGTATCTTCTATTTTCAGTATGATTAGATAGGTTTGGGCAATTTTTTTGCATTATTACTGGGTTTTGTTATTTCTAATGTGAGAAGAACATAAGCAAAACCAGGGTTTTTTCCTCTTTTTTTCTCTTAGCAACCTCATCCTTGGGCAATACCTGGGCTTCAGCCTTTCCTCTAATGGGGTATTTATTCCTCTGAGACACTGGTCAGCCAGCAGAATATTTATGTGGTAATAAAAAACTTTAACAGAGGGTTGTTTGGATCTAATAGTCTCAGGTATTTCAACACATCTTTGCTTGTCATGTGTCATTCTGAATTACATCGTGGCCTGCATGTGCAGCAACCCATAATGTAACCCATGTAATATAGTTTGAAATGTAATATAGTGGGAAGGGGGCTTAAAGGGAAAAAATCACTTTTTAGTGCTGAATAAAAGCTGTGGATTCAGAAAGAAAGCAGCTTCAAACTGCTTGGGAACTGGGAAAAATTAAATGATAGCTCAGCAACAGGCCTTCAAAGAAATCTGCAATAATAGATTAAATGATACCTGTAACACATTACATCAATATTAATAACTTCCATTAATATTTTTCCATTTTACAGCACAGATCGTTTTTTGTCTGAGTCATCCAGTGATCACTAAATGTTAATTCATGCCTGGCAAACTCTAAATGGCTTATAATTAAATCCAAATGCAGAAAGGTAAATAAACATTCGCAGAGGATAAATGTCTGGCTGGGACAGAGGGGCAGAGCCACAGAGAGAAACCAGGTGTCCTGATTCTCAGGGCTGAGCTTTAGCCTGTTGGTAACATCCTTTGCCTCCAATCATGTGCTTACACTGATATATCCTGGCTTCAGAAAGGATTTGCATCTTTACTGAACAGTCTGGGTGTATCAGGGAGGAAAAGAGATAGAGAGTACAACAGATTTCCATTTGAGGTAAAGGAATTAAGAAGTCCTTCTGTTTTTACAGAGGATCTGATTCTCTAGGGAAATCATGCTGTTCGCCTTGATGAGGAGGTGGCAGGGGAAGGAAAAAAGGAAAAAAAGAAAAACCTGCTTTTTTCTGGCAGAAATGGTGAAATTTCACCCTTCAGCAATTTGGTGAAAACTGATAGCTGTGGACACTTCTCAGCCTGGGTAGTGCAGCAAAAGGCTGCACCATGCGAACTGGCAGATGCAAAGAGAGTGAGAGAAAAAAATTCAATTACACTTTAAAACTGTTAGCCAGGCTGTCCAGCTCAGGGAATCTGCTCTGCCATCCTCCCTGCTTGCACAGGGCTGGTGAAAACTGGGAGAGGAGACAACTGAGCTCATTATTGCCAGCTGGGAATCCAGCACATGATAAAGCAGATCACTGTGAGCCACTGGTACCGGGGGAAGATGTGCTTTAATTAACCTGGCTTAGGTGCAGTTCTTCCCTGTCTGAAACAAGAATCACATCACAGGGCAGAGCAGCAAGGTCCAGCTCACCCTTGGAGCTGCAAATAGAAGCAGGGCCATGAAACAACTTTGGAAGTAAAGGAAATACAAGCCAAGCCACAAAGAATTGTGGCGGAAAATCTTAAGAAAGGGTAAAATGTGCTTGTTTTATTTTGCACAAATCAACAGCGGGAAATAAGTTCAATTTTAAAACTGGAAAAACTTACATTGCACTTAGATCAACTGTCTTCAAGTGAACAATCCCTACTGACCATGTTTCTTTCCCTTTTAAATTCATAATGAATTAAAAGATTAACATTATTACCATTTAGTTATTACATCATAATTACTATATCATGCAATATACTCTTTTCAAAACAGAGCATGCTTTGATTTGCTAATTTGATTTGCTAATATAAAATTAAATTGTAATTGCAGTTTTTTACTATTATTATTATTATTATTATTATTATTATTATTATTAAATTTTAAATTAAATGTCAGGATTGTCTGGCATTGATACAAGAAAAACTTTCAAAAGTTTTTCCCATCAGAATGGAAATGCAGGTCCCTGTTTTTGGAGATCCCATACCTTAAACTAATGTAAGGCCACTGTATCAGGAAAGTGGTAACCATTTCCAAAATTTTCAACAGTTGTTCAGGGGAGAACCAGCTCAGGTTTAGGAAAACAAGTTGTGCCCCTTGTTTCTCTCCATTGACCAAAAGGGGAACTGGAGGAAACAGGTTCTGATATAGAAACTTATGGATCTGTTCAGTCACCCACAAGCATCTTGTGCCATCTGAGACCTCATAGCTTCCCCCTGGCTTCCAGCTGCCACTCCAGAAGGCTGCTGGTTTCCATCAGTCCTGTCGTATCTCTCAGTGCTGTGCAGATGTCTTGGATATCCAGAAGTGCCTCCAATGGCATGAGAATCCTGTGTTAAAGCAACTGAATTCTGCTGCTCAAATAGGATTCAGCTTCAGATTTAGACAAAGCTCCAGATTCAGTTATTAAACACAGGCTTCTGGTGACGTTTGAGATGCTCCAACATTCCCGAGACATCTGCACAACACTGGCAGATGTGGCAGAAGCCTTACAGGAGACCCACAAGGTCTGGAGCAGAAACTGGAGGCCAAATGGAAAAAATTACAGTGCCAGAAGTGGCACAATGTGTGTAGTGAAATTAATCTCTTATCAAGTCAATGTAGCCAACAGTCTAGTTGACTGTCCAGATGATCAGATCACAGAATCACAGAATAATTAGGGTTGGACAGAACATGTGGAGATCATCCAGTCCAACCTCACTGCCAAGGCAGGGCCACCCAAAGCAAGTTACATTGGGAACACATCCAAGTAGGTTTTGAATGTCTCCATAGAGGGAGGATTCCCATCCTCCCCAGGCAGACAGAGGTGTCTGCTCTGAGATGAGATTGTTACCTGCCCCATCTCTGTTGGATGTATTGATAAGATCTCCCCTGACTTAATGGGAACATTAGTTCCCAGCTCATGTAAAAGCACTGCCTTGACAGATGTGGATCAGAAAATGAATTGTAGCTCAGTGTTTGCTGGATGAATCTCCCCTTCAGACTCCAGGAGGCAGCATCTCTACTGTAAAGCCCCCACTATTTCCAGCAGCCTCTCAAGCACTCATGAATAAATAATACAGAGAGGGATGACATGTTTGGTTGCTCAGAGGTAGACTTCTCTTTAAGGGCCCTGTTGCTGATTCATAGAATCAAAGAAGGATTGGGGTTGGAAGGGACTTGAAAGATCATTCAATTCCAACCCCTTGCCATCGGCAGAGACGCCTTCTATGAGACCAGGTTGCCCCAGGCCCCATCCAACCTGTTGTTGAGCACTTCCAGAGATGGGGTATCCAAAGTTTCTCTGGGCAGCCTGTACCAGGGCCTCACCATCCTCACAGGAAAGAATTTCCTCCTAATGTCTAATCTAAACCTACTCTGTCAGTTTGAAGCCATTCCCTCTAGAGCTGTCAGTCCAGACTCTTGTAAAAAGTCTGTCTCCATCTTTGTAATCATCCCCTTTCAGGGACTGGGAGGCCACGATTAGGTCATCCCAAATCCTCCTGTTCTCCAGGCTGAACAATCCCAATTCTTTCTAGCCTTTCCTCACAGGAGAGGTGCTTCACCCCTTTAACCATCTCGCTGACCCTCCTCTTGACTTGCTCTCCCAATGTGCTGGGAACTCCAGAGCTGAATGCTAGGGTCTCACAAGAACAGAGGAGAGGGGCAAATCTGCACCTTTACGGCTCAGCACAGCTCTCTTCTCTAGCAGACTGCGTATCCCACTTTATGCTCCTGTAGCTAATGTTGTCACTTGAGTCCACGTGAGGCATTTCTTCAGTGTATCTACAACAGACTGAAGGTGTTGTTCTGAGAGAAGGCGTAGGAAGAGTTGTGGAGACATTCTCTGTAGCCTGGTAAAATGTTATTCTCCCCAGGACATAAGGAAATATCACATCCTGCAGAAAATCAGTGCCGTTCAAAGCTTTCTATCTCTGCCCTTAATAGGCAGGATGTCTGTGTCTGTACTTTTGCAAAGACTATGTTTGGGGTAGATTTCAGATTAATTCAACTTCCTCAAAAAATCACTAACCTGGCTGAAGCAATTTTTTCAGATTTTTCAGATTTCAGGCCCTCATGGGCTCTGTGGGCAGGTTGTGTCCATGGGAAATTAAGTCTCAAGGAGCTGAGCTTCAGTAACACATGGCAAACAACTCCTCCAAGACCTCACTCTGCACATATGTAGCCAATGAAATTTTAATATTGAATAAAGGAATCACTTTGAAATTCCATCTACACAGCCTTTTCCTTCCTTTACAGCATTTCAGGGGTAACACAATAGCCAAGTAATGCAATAATAACAAAAATAACTCTAACAAGCTATGCTTGATTCCACTGCAGTGCAGCCTATAAGGGCAATCTTTTCTTTCTTTTAATAATGCTTTTATTGCACAAATTTAACAGAATTATGCCCTAATTATACTGGATTTTTTTTTATTTGCCACTGGGAGGAAATATAGCAGATGAAGCTCTTTGAGAGTGCGTGGTTCATACAGCTGTATTAAATACTTCCAAGCGCTGTCTTTATGGTTGTTAACAAGTCAGGACCAGACACGCTTGCATTTTCTGAGTGCCTTTGAGGATGGCATGGATTATAGCTGTATTTTTATTAGAGCTGCTCAACCCATTCACTGAGAAATAACGTCTGACCGTGCTTTCAAAACTGGCATATGTAACTCAAAAAGAGGCAAACAGATTCCTAAAAGGAGACAAATTGCATCACACAGAGCTAGGGGTCTAAAATCTAGTTGCTTCTCTTTTGTCTCTACTGCTTTGTTTGGAATCAACACGTGAAAATAAACAGCTCCTCATGAGTTTAGTTTCTTCATTTCTCCATAGTAGGCACGTCACCAAATGGATTCTTCAAAGATCCCTATTTCTTTCCATCTGTTTTAAAGAGAGTGTGGGGTAACTATTTCATGGAAATCTGAAATTTTGACATGTAAATTTGGATGGGATTAATCTTTAAAAAAATAATAATAATTCAAGCAGGCAGGGTAAAGAAAAGCCAGTCAAGTTTCCTAACCTGAGAGGATTCTTCACCTTCCTTCTCCTCCCAACCTACAGTGGTTCATTCCTGTCCTGCTGCAACCAGTGCATGAATATTATCCCCCCACAGATCACATTACAAGCTGGCAACATGGGGAATCTAGATTTGGAATCACTTTGGCCTCATGATATTTTGAGTGTCAAGTGTGAAACAGGTGCTGGATTTGCATAAAATTGTGATCATACATGTTAACCCACACCAAAACAAGTAAAGCAAAGGTGTCACCTGAAACCAAATACATCCAAAGTGACTGTTCTACAAATATAGGTTTTCAAAAGCCATAGCTTAGGTCATCAGCTCATGTCATCGGTGCAAATCCAGAATAACTTGAATAGTTCCAATGAAAAAACAGGTGTTGGCTCTTGGGCTGCTGGCAAATCCAGTAGTCCAGGTTCCCATTATTGATTATGATAAGTCTCAATAAAATTTCAGATACAGAAATGTTTTGTCTAAATTTCCAAAAGATGGCTCAGCAAGCAATTTACACTGAAAAGGTAGTTCTGATTTCCCTTCTTTCTTTGGCTAGATCATACATCAACAGGATTTTACCCTTCATCATCCTTGGGAAATGTTTGTAGCACCTCATTATCACTGCAGCACAAAATAATCTGGAAGAAATCCCAACGGGAACAAAATTCCATTTAGAAACTATCCAGTGTTTTTTATTTTCTACCTAGTCATGGCTATGCTGTAATAGGAACAAGAGTAGATAAGTTCAACTAGTTCATGTCAGCTCTCAGGTTCCCAGTTTTGCCTGGGAATATTTTCCTTCTTGAGTGTTGAAGAGTGTTCAGCTCTCTGGGAAAGCAAGGTAGGTGGTATTTCATAGAATCAGAGAATCATTAAGTTTAGAAAAGACCTCTAGGATCATCGTGTCCAGCCACTAAACCAGCAATACCAGGACCACATCTAAATTCCTAGGAAGAAATTTAAAGTGATGAAGTCTAAAAGATCACAAGCAAAAATCATTTCTTATATTTGCAATAAATGATATTTTTTCTAAGATTAAAAAATTACCAAATTTTTTTCTCTTAAATTGATGAGGAAGTTAGAAATTTAATGGGGCTGAGGAGAACCAGAAGTCCACCTGCCTAGTCAAAAGTACAGAATAAAAACAGTGCTGCTTGAAAAAAATGCTCATCAATTCCTTGTAGAGACCAGTTAGACCAAACAGTAATGTTCTTTTGGTGCTGCATTTACTCTGCAAAGCTTTGACTTCAATTCCCATCTCTACCCTATAATTTCTGTGTGACTTGGTTAAAACTTTTATCTTCCTTGTATTTTTGATTTTTCATATTTACGATGGGAAAAAATAATAGCTCTTTTCCCCATGAGGGGTTGCATTGCTCGTTGTTGTTTGATAGACGTCTTCTGGGGATGTTTTAAGTAGAATCATTCATCTCTGGAGGCCAAAATGACCTCCCCAAGTCCCTCTTGGCCCAATTTCCTAAGCCTCTGTGATTGCTTTTTAGATGCTGCAGCAAGAGGGAGCATGTGATGACCTAGACACATACTTTTAAATGACTCAACCAACAGAGCATCTGTGGGTACCTCTGGGACTCTCTCTCACAAATGATCTAACAGACACTTAAGAAGTTTGTCGAGATATTCAACCTCATTTTGCTTTTGCTCAATTTCATCTCGTTGCCCCCCAGTTATGAATCTGTAAGCCACCCTCAAGGATCCCTGTCCCTCCTCACTGCACACATCCTTCAAATGCTCACGGAGCTGCCAACATCTTCCCCCAGCACAGTTGGGGACAGCAGGGACAGGCACCTCTTTGGAGCCCCCAAGCACTCAGGAAGAAAGCACACTGCCTGCAGAGATGCCCATGTGGATTTTCTATATTAGAGCAGTGAGCACCTGAGGAGAAACCCACCTGGTGAGTGAGCTTGCATTCATTAAAAAAAAAAAAAAAGAAAAAAACATCAAATGGTGTTTGCCTTACGATCTTAATTCAAGCACTTAATTAAAGCCAACAGAGGATTCTAAAGTGAGGAGAAAAATTAGAGCAACAACTTTTTAATTTTGCTGTAGGCATTTTCTCTCTTCCTTATTCTTCCTCCAAAAATCAAACAACTCCTCCTCTAAACACACATTTAGACAAAGACGATAGAACAATATTATTACGGGATACAGCTGGCTTAGTGCTTAGCAAGCAAGTACTGCAAGTTGTGCAGACAATGACCTAAATAGCACAATCACCCCTTACCAGGATCCCCATGTCATGGGAACACAGCAGAAGAAAGAAGGGATGGGAGGCAGCTTAAAGGATGGCTCCTTCCATGAATCTCTACCAAGTGGAAAATCTTCCCAGTCACGCAGGAGTGTTGTTCTTCCAGTGGTACAGCAAATTGCTGACAGCCTTCAGACAGTGGGAGAAATGGAAACTCCTGGCCTTCATCTCTTTCCTGCCCTCATCTCCTTCCTGCCCTCATCTCTGAAGTAACACAGCTCCAACCTGTCAACAGCAAAGAGCTGAACCTGCATCATCCACTCTTGTTGTGCAGTATTACTGGTTGCAAAACAAAATGTTTTGCCTTTACAGACAGCAGGCTATTTTAAATTTCTTGGGATGGATGGGGAAATGTTCATGTGGACAAGGACAAGCTTTAAAAGGTCTCCTTTATGGAGATATAAAGGCTGCTTCCAGAAACACAAAAAGCCTGGGGGTCCTTTTAGCTCTTCCTAGGATAAAGCCATGGTAATAGAGCAAGAAAAATAGTTTGAGTAGCTCTATCTCCAACCAAACTCCTTTGGGTATTTTTACTCCTCCATGAGGAGATGGAACTTGACCCACCACTGTAAAGCTTTCAGGTTCTTATTTTCATAACAGAAATCTGTGAAACTCTGATAAACTCCAGAGGGTTTGGACATGGCCTAAGCCAGGGTCCTTGTGTTTCTACACTGCTGAATTGTTATGATGCTCCTTTGCAGGGATGTGACCTCTGCCAGCTCCTATACTCCCAGACAATGTCCCAGCACATTTCAAGGATAAGCCAGGACAGTCCTAGAAACATCCAGTTTTATTTGGAGAAGATTTTATCAAACTTGGAATGTTAAAAAATGTAGTAATAATAATGATCTTCACAGTCACGTGGGTCAAACAGTTTTTCCTTTTCTGATTTATTTTGCTTAATTTCTGTTACAAAATAGGAAAGCCAAATAAAGTCCGGGTTAGAATCATTCCTCTGTGCTCTATAAACCTCTTTGACATTTTATTGCTCTGTTTTAGCTACTCACCTGTAATCATCTTGTCTCTTACATATTATTGTCTATCTCATTTATTTAAATATCAAGATTTTTCCAAGAAAAAACTCTCTATTTGGACTGCAGCATTTTGCTCTCACGGGTTTACATTTATATCTGAAAGGATAGGGACAGAAGAAAAGGAGAAGATGTAGAGGTAACATCAGTAAAACAAGTCCTAATAATTTTCTCCTTTCCAAATGGTGATATGGAAAAATGCTACAAAATAAGTACAAATAAATAATTGTCACCTAAATGGATTTAAATCTGAATTTTAAAAGGAAATGCCAAAAAGAATCAAACAACCATGGTAAATATCCCATCTACCAGATAATTCAGTAGGGCAACACTTTCTCATTCCCAGATCTATCACTTGAAAACATCTGGTTGCATAATATATTTTTAAATTATCTTGCAACTTCAACACCTCTGACTGGCTATTAGCTGCCTTCTCACTCTCATTAGCATGGCAGAAAAGTACAGGAAATTTAGCCTTTACAGTTGCCTTTCTTTTTTGTGATCTTAAATGATTAAAATGAAAAATATGAAGCATCCCTCAAAATAGCATGATAATTTACATTTTTAACTGTGGGAAACTTATGGCGAACAAGGAGACAGTGCATAACATGTCCAACCCTGCTCTGAAAAGTCATCAAATACCTCCTGAGAAATTGTAAAAATTTTCTTTTTCTATAATGTAAATATAAAAAATATCTTCTTCGGATGAAGCCTTGTCCAGAGTTGTCACACAAAATTCTAAGTTTAGTCTTGTAAATGTGATTCACAAAAATATCTGAGAGAGATATAAATCTATTCCCAGTCAAATCAGTGGTAAAAAATTTCAGTCAGAAAAAGATAACACTGAGGACTTTTGGAAACCTTCATTCAATGCTTTCAGTGACATCAGCCTACCCAGCTGCTGTCTATGTGGGCCCAAGAATTATCTGCCATTAACCATTAACAAATTTATTCACTCAATAGCTCAGGACCATGAAAGCAAATACTTTTTTTCTGCTTTATAGAGCTACCCCAGAACTAAAGAAAGGTATAAAACTGTCTGCCTGTGAGACTGAGGCCCTTTTTTAATCACAGAACATGGGAAGCAATTGCAATCATCTTTCCCACATTGTCCAAAATATTACACTTATATCCTGGTGCTTAGGATCAAAGAATATCTCAGTTCTTGCCCTCATATCCTCATTCAGTCTTTGGCTTTGTAGATGGGTGTGCCAGAAAGGGCCCCTCATATTCCCAGTCACAGGGATTATTTTTGTCATATCAACTTTTGTCCAGAAGACACTAAAATAAGAATGCTTATTTATTCCATGCACACAAGTTAGGCATCCTCACCCTCCCCTGATCTGATTTTTCAAATCATCTTCAGTAAATAAATTATGGAGAGCTCTGCAATAAGATTAACTTGGGAACAGCACTTAAAAGAGAATATATCTTCTCCCGCTAACCCTTATCTCACTGAACAATCATAATGGTTTGGGAAGTGAAAGGATAGGATTACCAATGCTGAAAAGTAAGAAAGTGCCTGTCGCATTAATCTGAAAGTATTTGGATTATTATGTGGATTACTTCTGTAAACTTGTGTACACTGAGCTGGCAACAGTGCTGTGTATTTATACCCAAGGCAAATGAATAAAATCCCAGGCATAAGCAAGTGTGCACACTGCTGCAGGAATCACAGGGTGAATTGCTTCCATAGGAATCAGAGAGGTACCACTGAATGGCTGAAAAAAAGAGAGACTCTTAGCTGCGTAACAACCTTAAACACAGAAAACAGATAAAAGGGAAAGTACATCTCCAAGCTGAGATGGAGACATGAGACGGATTTTCCTCTGTCTTGTGCTGGTGGTATTTATGAGGTGATACTGCAGGACTGAAAAATTTTGAAATCTAACAGCAAAGCTCATGCCTCAACATTTCCCTTTTTGCCCTGGAAAATCTGTGGAAATTTATCTTTGAAAAGGGCTTGAACTTGAAAAAAAAATAAAAGGTAGATTGAAATTTTCTTCTATATCTTTCACCACAAGCTATGGATAGTGCACTATCCTGAATTTATGAGCCTGAACTAGGTTTTGGCCATACAAGAGTAATTCTTCCAGTTGTCTTTGTTATTTTATCAATGCATTCTAATTTCTTACTTTTTCCCAATTCTATCTCTGATACTATCATGCTCTATTTTCCTCTCTTCTCATTGTCTTCCTCTTACGGGAAGAAATTTTAGATGACATCTCCAGCCACTCTTTCTTTCTTCTACTGCAAGACAAGCTTCTCACTCCCACTGGAAATAATTGGCACATGGGATGCTGATGTCCCACGGTTGGTCTGCTGTTTCTTTCAGTAACCCTCAGTGACTTCCCTGCTTCACCTGAGTATTTTCAATCCTTCCACAAATCACACATTCCAAATCATGCTTATTAATATTCTCCGCTCCCTGCAGTTTTTCATAACTGTCCTCAGGAAGAAACAAAACCAATAAAAAAGAAAAAAATAAAGGAAAGCAAATTTCCAGATTTGACTTTGCCCCCAGGATATTCCAAACTTCCTAATCTCAGAAAAGACACTCAAACACATTTCACCTACTTTTTATTGCCTATATCGCGCTTCCAAATTTCTTCCTGCACATTTCCATTCCTTTCAATGGGGAAAAAGAACACCAAAAAACAACAGTTTAAAGGGTGTGTTTATGTTACTTACTGTCTAAGGATGAACACACTCCCACACCAGAGTGGTGTCCTCCCTGCTTCCATTATGGGGGATCTAAACAAATCCGACACAGACATCTGCATTATAGATACAGGAATTGTAGGCATCTACACTTAGCTGAAAGTCACACTAAACCTGACCAACATGAGCCATTGATCTGTTCAAATATCCTAAGCAACTAATAGGGCACATTCACACTTGGTTTACACCCCTAGGTAAATTCATGACTTCTGAGAAACAAAATTCATTTTATTTTCAAAGACTAACATCATGCTGTAAAATCAAAGGCCAAGTTTTATGAGACATCGTTAGAAACTTGGCATGGTTTTGTTTGGTATTTTAATCTGAATGTTTTGATTCCACCCAAAGTGAACAGATTATGAACCACTGCAGCTGAACAGAATTGTGATCACATCATTTACCTGCAGGTTAACATGGTAATATGTTGGAGAAGATGAAATATGAAAGCCTTATAGATATGATTACCTTGCAAAAGATGCTGGAAATATGGAAAGTATAGTTGAAATTTAGATGAAGACAAGGTTTCAGTTAAAGAGTAACTAAGAAACAATGGTAAAGCTGGCTGAAGGTAATCTTCCTTCTTGATAGAACAATACCCCCTGGCTAGGCAGGTCCAAAGGTCAGAACAAACCATACCTGCCTGGTAGGAGATCCCCAAAAGTAGTTTTTTTAAGGTTTAAAATATAACCCCATATGGTAATGTAATGATTCTTATAGATTGCATGTAAATGTTGTAGAGTTTGTAGCTTGTTTCAGATTGGTTAAAGAGAATTAGAATATTCAACAGAGAAGATGGTTTATTGTATTGTAAATGGCAAATCAGCTCTTTTTGCTCTCTCTTTTTACCTCTTTCTCTCTCTATCTCTGGCCTGCTTTGAGCTGCGTCTTGCAGCCCAGCAAGCCTCTGACACCCACGCTCTTTCACAATAAACTCCCATGCTCTAAACCCATCTTTAGAGATCTCTTGCTTCTATTTTACCCCTATAACCAAATTCCACAGAGTTAAATCCTACAGTAATATAAAGGTATAAAGGGGAGTCAGTAACTCCTTCACCTACTTTTAACTGGAGAAACCCAAACACTCACAGTGCAACCTCAGGATGTTTCTAGACTGCAAAAGAAAACTCTGAGCCAGCTGTGAAAGGAACCTCCGCTGAGCAAAGCCAGCCCAAAAGTATTTGTATTCATCTATCTCTTCCTTACATTTGAGTTTGGACTATTTTTAACTTTCCTGAAAATAGTCTGAAGTTCCAGCAATGTCCTTGGAGAAATACCTTGCCTGAAAGAAACATTTGGTTAAAATTACAGTGGAAAACAAATAATGCTAGCTGCTGCCATGTTTCCTTGAGTCCCTCTTTTGCTATGAAGCAAGAGTCTCAGTTTAACAAAGAAAGGGAAGATCAGGAATTTTGTTGGTTATGTGAGGAGGCTGGTGGGGTGTTGTTTATTGCTGTTATTTAAATTGGTTTTCTATCTCTAGATGCAGCCAGACTGACAGTTTCACCATCTTGCCACTTTGTGGAGCAGGGATAGAGTATGACAGAGTCAATCTGCTTCGCTCAATCAGTCTGTCCCTGTCTGGACAGGATTTTATGTGTTGGTGCTTTACGTGGATTATTTTCCCCTAAACTACTGAAATTTTGACAGGAAATTGCTTCTCATGTCTGTTCCATTGTCTCTATAACTGTCTTTCTTGGATACCATTTTCAAGTTTACCACTTTTCCTGAGTTTAACTTTCTCATTATCTCTCTCCACAGCTCCCTGAAAGGATTTTGTAGCCAGGTGGGTGTCACGCTCTTCTCCCAGGCAACAAGGACAGGAAAAGAGGGAATGGCCTCTAGCTGCACCAGGGGAGGTTCAGGCTGGACATAAGAAAGAATTTCTTCATGGAAAGGGTGGTCAGGCATTGGAAAGAGCTGCCCAGGGAGGTGGTAGAATCCCCATCCCTGGAGGTGTCCAAGTAAGATCTGGATGTGGCACTCAGTGCTCTGGGCTGGGTCACATGTTGGACTTGGTGACCTTGGAGGACTTTTTGCACCTTGATTATTCTATGACTCAAAGATGAACCATTACTCCACGATGAGACTTCTGTCCTGAGAGGCTAAAATCTTTCACTTTCATAAACAAATGAAAGGACTGAGCCCAAATATCCCAACTCGCCAAACATCCTGACTCAGCCCAAGGTGTATGTGTTTACCAGTGAACTAAATCATTTCGGGTGTACATGTGTACCAGTGAACTAAATCATTTCAGGTATATGTGTTTACCAGTAAACTAAATCATTTCAGGTAATGCTCTCTGGCCAACTACATGAGCTGGTCACTTCCATATCACAAAACCCTCATAGCCTCAAATCAAGGTGGCTGCAGGAAACCTACCTGTTAGGAATACTGTCAGGCCCACCCCAGAACAAGAACTGTGTCCAGGAATTGCTTAAAGTATTGTGATTTTCCATGAAAAATCTGCACTGGGACCCATAATGAGTTCTGGTGCCTGAATCTGAGCCTAAGAACTGTTTAACCTACTACAACAGATATACTCAAAGAAATGAGCCACTGCTTTTATTTTCAACCTGATACTTAATTTTTAATTTTGTTGAAAACCCTTCTTTTTTTTTTTTGAGTGTGGGTCAAACACCCCTTTTGCCTGCACTCAGTCAGAAAAGACAGGAAAAAATAAGAGTCAGCTTGGCTTAACCACATTAATCAAAATGATTTGAAGAAAACAAATATAACCAGAGAACATAGGAGGACTTCAGCTGCCTTTTAAATTGTTTTATGCCAAGACCATCATATTGCAGTCAGTGAGTTACATAATTCTTACAATGCCTCCTAGTTCATCCTTAGGTTTTTTTGTTTGTTTTTTTAATTTTCCCCAATCTGACTGAAATAAAACCTGGAACAATTGGCTTCAGCAGGGCAAAGTCTGGTAGGAAGAGTGCACTATAAATACAGTGCAGAAAGATAAAGCTATTGCCTTTATTTGACAAGCTAACTGTTCCCCAAGCACTCATCCACCAGCTTTATAAAAGGAAATGTAGTTACTG
>JAHLSL010000038.1:14426697-14464708 GCA_025920805.1 Petroica traversi | reverse complement strand
GCCAACACAATTGTATCCGTTTACTTTCATGGTGAATTGGGACCCAGGCCTTTAGTGAAGTAATAAAAGGTCAGTCAAACATAGAGGCAAGAGACCAAAGCTGTGGCTTTGCTCCAAGTTCTTGGCATAGGTGATAGTGTCAGTCAGCAAAATAGCTGACCAGTCAGTAAAAGAATAACCACTGGGGTGTATCAGCAAGTCACAGAGGTTTAGGGGCACATTGTGTCAGCAGATTAACGATGAATAGTTACATATTTTCACCATCTGTAAATGCAAAGAAATATTTTTTTAGTTTATCTTATGCTGGAACAGAAATAACGTGAAAAAATAATGAGGCTGAACTTTAAGATTACATGGAATATTTCCATTAAAAGACAAAATGAGTCTTATACTAATGAGTCTGTGTACCATTACCTATAATTCCTTCTAAAGGCATCAGGTTCTCTTAGTAGAGCAGAAAGACTCCATTGGCTCATGAGAAGAGCACAATTCATCTCACAGTTGCTGTTGAATTTGGGAAGCTCAGACAATATCCACAGCTTTGCCTGACCAGTCACATATGAAGTGGCAGGAGTCAGAGCACATAGAAAGCAAGGATGAACCTCACCAGTTGGATATAACTTGATCTCATGGTCCCAGGGTCTCATTTACTCATATCATTACACTGCTTAGGAGCTCAACAGGACATCAACCAGGATTCACATGGTCTAAGCTGAGTGTGTACTTGGGAAACTAGTTTAAACAGCTTGTTTGAACTAAGGCTCTCTTTAGTCAATGGAGACTGTATAATTAGTAAAAGCAATTACCATCCTGATAGCAATTCTCCATAGCAAAGAGATTTGTGTGTTGCCTGTAGCACAAATGGAAGACAGTGTGCATGCAGGAGGACTTTGGAAGGCAATGCAGGGGGTGACCCACAGAGTCAGGAGAAAGCCACCAATGACCAATAACAATGATGTAAATACATTATAAAGCAATTTTACAGCAGCGAACCTACATCATTATTCCCTTATTCAGTATCTCACCCACATTTCTGGATCTCAGCCTAAGATACCAGAAGAGGCACCATGAAGAAAATGACAATTATGCTACACAAGAAAACAAGGGCACAAACAAAACTGCAATGATAAGGAAACTTTCACAATATACCAAAACTTATATTTACTGAGAAACTGAAAATTTTTTGTCAAAACTGAATAAAGTGAATTGAATTCTTTCAAAAGTTAAATGGTTGGGGATACTAGTTTATAGTAGGTAGTAAGTTTACAATGGGTAGTAAACCTATGAATCCCAGTTACAATAACCATTGAGGATTAAGGATGACAGATCTTATATAGTGTTGAGGATATCTCAACCCATGTCCTCAGACTCTCATACCTCAGAGAAGACTGGAAACATGATCTGAGAGCTCTCCTCCATAACAGAGAAGGAAGTTAAGCAAAAATCAGAGATCTATGAAAGGGCTGGAGCACTTCTATGGAGATATGCTGAGAGAGAAAGCCTGGAGACATCCTGGAGAAGAGAAAACTTTGGAATGACCTCACTGTGGCCTCAGAGTACTTGAACAGCATTTATAAAAGGAGGAGACTGATTTTTTACATGCACAAATAGTGATAGGATGAGGGGAAATGGGTTTAATGTTATTATTTCTCCTAAAATATGAGAGACTTTTATTAGTTGTTAGGAAGAAATACTTTACTCAAAGGATAGTGAGGCTCTGGAATAGGGTGCCCAGAGAAGTTGTCTATATCCCATCCCTGGATGTGTCCAAGGCTGGGTTGGACAGGGCTTGGAGCAAACTGGGATAGTGGAAGATGTTCCTGCCTAAGGCAGGGGAGTGGAACAAGATGAGTTTTAAGGTCTCTTCCAACACAAACCATTTTCTGAGTGTATGTTTGTTTCATTTACTCTTAAAACCTTTTACAGATGGAGATTCCACCACCTGCCCAGGCAGAATTTGTCTACATTTAGAAAGTTTACCTAATGACTAACCTAAATCTTCCTTGCTAAGGTTTAAGGCCATTGCTTCCCATTCTGTCCTCAGTGGATACAGAGAACATTTCCTTCATTTTTGCAACAAACTTTTCCTTGGCTGCAGTCTGTTTTCCTCTCTCATTTCTATTTTTGTTGCTCATAAAATTAAAAGTAATCCTAAAATATGATTATAACATATTTAATGCATATACTGGTTCCACAGACAATATAACAAGCACATTATTTGCAAGGTAAAAATTGCATATGTGAGATTTTGAAGCCGTGTGTTTGCTTTAAATACATATTTTAATTTTCATTTAGGATTGTTTGCGTTATGTGGCTTCCTTTAAAATATTTGGGTCAACCTGTCTTTTCCTCCAACTCTCAAAGGGTTAAGCCCCTGGCTGACAATTCCCTTTGCAAGTCAAATTCTTCCTTACAAGTAGAACCCTTAGAAGAGGACAAATTTCATTTTTTAACTGGAGCATATCTAATGATCCGGGGGAAAGCCCTGTCTCGTAGCATTTGATGTAGCCTCAGACAAGAAGAGCAAGGTGGCATCAGCCTATTCCTATTTAGTCACGAGCCAAGGAGCTGCACCAGTGTGCAAGTGACACGAACAACACATGCATCAAAGTAGCAGCTCAATCTGTACAGCAAATAACCCTCTTTCGTGGCTCAGCATGGTTGCTGGCCCTGAGCTGTACTCCCAGTAATTGACATAGTTGCCCAATGCTAGAAAACAAACTGGGGAACTATTCTCATTAGACGTCCCCCTGGTTTGCTGCTCCGTTATTGTAAAACCCAAACACTGAGCTTCCTACCAGCGTGGCTCTGTTTTTAATTAGTTCTGATGGCACTGGGCGACACGCCAAGGAAAAAAATGAACTTCCTGTGATTGAGGCTTGTTGCTCAGTATGTTGCTTCCTCCACACAGAGATTGTTTTCACAACATTTTCTGAAAAGGAACTACTGACAGAAATAATATAAGTTTTTACTGCTTTTGATTTTTCTTTTTTTTTTTTTAATTCTGCCTTCCATGCTTATAAAAGGCTGCTCAAAGTTCAGGTTCCCTAAAGTTACTGTGTCATTATTTTGCCTTTGTGTGACTTGGCTGATTAAAGGCATCCTAGCAGATTAATTTTTTTAATAGAATAAGCACAGGATCCTGTTAAAAAAAATTAAGACCAAGGACTTCTTAGTGGCTTAAATAAATTAATTTGGATATGTTCAGGCATGGGGTGGGGAGGGACTTGACACTTATATTCAACAGCATAAGTTGTCACAGTGTGACTAGGAGTGAAAGAAATGGCAGATAAATGTGATTCAAAAGCAGAATTAGTGTCTCCATGTGAGAATGTGATGAGTCTTAGCAGTCTCCTTCATTGCTTCTTACTAGGCTTCTCAAGTTAATTTCGTATGAAAGGCTCAAACACACTTTGTTACAGTAGCTATAGGTGGGATTTTCAGCCAGGCACCTACACTTAAGGGTCTCAGAAAGGCATGTCTGTGTTTGTGCTGTCCCTGGTTTGAGTCAGTGAAGATGAAGATCCTGTTGATACCATCACTGGGGTCCAGAGAGCAGTTGAGCTGACCAAATGCAGGGAGGTATTCCTTGTGTGAGCTGAATTGCTTTCCAGGCTCCATTGACTTGTCTGGGCAGGATCTCCATTAATCATGATGGGTTAGAAAGCAAGAGCAGATGAACAGATCCAAATTTCAGATTCCTGACTGCAGACTACATAAGAGTAGGCATCTGCCTTCAGCTGTGTGTAACTGCTCTCTAGGCTTCCATTGACAAGATTGAGAAGTGCTGGATTAACCACCCACACACAGGTACTCAGTGCTGCCTGAGATGCCCCCAAGCCCCATCCTGATCCAGCTGTCTCTCCAGAAGAACGTGGCTCTCCTGTACATCCAGGGTTGTATCTATCAATCCCATGTAAGGATCTCGCAGGCCCTCGAATGTCTCAGGTGGGCACCAAAAAACTATTTTGTTTTGTTTAGTACATCTCAAGTCAGATTTGAGCTCTCGATTTTCAGTGGCAACAATGACAGCCTGGGCACCAAGTACAAATACAAATTCCCATGCTACAGTTATCAAAATTAGACAATTGCAGCAGAGGAGGAATCTCACCTGCCAAACAACTTTCCCTGGATTGATGCTGCTTTATTTGATACACTGGTAATTCTTTCATGACTAATCCTGTGCCTTAAAAATTTCATATTACAGGATGGTTTAGGAGAAAAGAGAAAAACTCTTCCTGAAAGCTTCTGGAACCTGGTTTGTACAGTTGGATGTCACCTAGGACAGCCTGCTTGCCACTGCTCAACTGCTTTGTGGCAGCCTCATTTCTACAGGTATATAAAGAGATAAAAGAAGCAATGCAGCCAATTCAATTAAAATGTCAGTCAAGTCAGAATGAAAACAGAAACAGGGCTTTTCTTTGACTTTGTACTTCTGGAATTACTTGTACTTTTTTAAAAAAGGAGTATGAGATGCATCAAAGCACAGTAAGTATAAGAATCATTCTGATGGCATTTGAGAGCACAACATACCAGATTTCAGAAATGACCACTACTACAGTGGGTATAAAATGGCATCTGCAGACAGTGCAAATAACTGGAGAACTAATCAGGATAGCTTATCTTAATACTATTTTTAGTTCTGCTTATATTTATTTAATCAATTGATTTTTAGGTAGGTGACAGTCTCTTAAATACATCTGTAAATATAGAATATAATCTTCAAGTAAATTTTCTTCTCTGTTATAAAAAATTTTAAAAGGATATTGAGACAGATAGAAAACAAAAGAAAATTCTACCAAAAACTGTTAATAAAAAGACTCTGGAAATTCTTGAGCCATGGATCACCAAAAGCAGGAAGAACTACCTAGAAATGAGTGCCACATGCTTGGCATCTTAAGAAATCCTTATTCACCCTTTATTGAGCTCAGTCAAACACAGGACATTTCACTAGCAGACCTGCTTTGCACTCAGTCTATTCTGAGCTGATATTTTCCTCATGCTCCTTGGGAATATTTCCATATCTTATTTTGAGTAATGGCAGCTATGGCTGAGACAACTGATGCTTCCCTGCTGCCCTTGGTTGAGCTGAAAAGATTGCCAGTCAGGATGGAATGGAAAACTAAGGTTCTTCTTCTCATAGCACTGATTTTGGATTTCTGGAGAAATTTAAGAAGATGGAGAGTCTTGAGAGAAATTTCTATGAACAGGTTTTTATGTGCTTCAATATCCAGAGCCTACAAACACCAACACAATTCATCTATCAGCAATATTCCAAAATATGGTTCCACCTACAATTCTTATATAAAATCATGAGCTTGGCTTCCAGCCACTCTTAAGGACGAAAGTTTGAGGATACAGAATCCCAGAATTGTTGAGATTGGAATATCTGGAGATCATCTTGTCCTGTACCTCTGTTCAGGCCATCCCCTACAGCAGGCTGCATATTATCAAAACCACAATAAACTCGATGGCTCTGGTCGAGACCAGTAATGGCACACACTGGCATTCCACATCCCAGGCAAGGCTTTGAGTGCAGAAGTCACGAGTCACAGCATGAAGTTGCTTCTAGATTCAGCACCAGAACATTGGCTTCTCTTGGCACAAGCACCGAGATATAACTAAAACCAGATGCAAAGCCAGCTGCTCTTTTCATAGTTTCATTCATTTAAGATGAGCAAAAATAAGGAATCTCTCTGGGGCTGGAAAATATAACCTAAGTCCTACCTGGAAACACAAATTCAAACTAGGCAGGATACCAATACCTTATTTATCTCAAAAGCTGCTGGTCCTGCATCTGATCAGCTGAACTGAGGACAGAGAGTTCACAGAAGATCAGAGTTTGGAAGGGATGGCTCAAGATCATCTAACCCAGCCCACTTGCACAGAGCTCAGTCACCTTGAACATGCTGCTCAGGGCTCTGTCTAGTCAGCTTCTGAGAAGGGTCTGCTTCTGTCTTGTTTTATCTCACTCAGGAGCCTTCTCTTCTCTAGTCAAAAAACACCCCATTCTGTTCCTCTGTGTGAGAATTTAAAGAGAAGTTTATGAGTTCATATTTTATTAGTGCAAAACATCTTGAGTTTGCACTAAGCCTAAAATCCAGACAGTGATGAACGGGACACACCAAGGTCCTGCTGTGCAGAACTCACCCATGAGCCTGATTTTCTCTCCCAGTATCACCCTGGCCATTATTTACTATTCCTTTATGTTATAAAATGGTTCCTCAGCTCTACCTGAACAGTAGCACCAGTAAGAAATCAGGAATAATGGTGTTTAAAGAGTAGAAGGCTCCAGGGAGACCTTTGAACCCCTCCTAAGTACTAAAGGAGCTCCAAGAAAGCTGGAGTGGGTCTTTGAACAAGGGCTTGGAGTGACAGGATGAGGGGGAACGGCTTTAAACTGGAAGAGGACAGGATTAGGTATTAGGGAGAAATTCTTCACTGTGAAGGTGGTGAGGAACAGATTTCCCAGAGAAGCTTTGGATTCCCCATTCCTGGAAATGTTCCAGGCCAGGTGGGACAGGGCTTGGAGCAACCTGGCCTGGTGGGAGGTGTCCCTTCTGTGGCAGGAGGGTAAGTGTGAGATGAACTTTAATGTCCATTCCAACCCAAACAATTCTACATTTTTTTGCAGTAATTTTTAAAGAAAATGCTTCTCATCAAAAGCAATACAACCATAAAAGCTTTACGATTTTTTTATTAAAATCTCGTGCCTTTGTTCTGATATTTTTCAATTTCCTACTCAAGTCTTAGCTCCTTTTCCTACAAGAAATTCACAGAAAGGCCCTTTCAAATCAACCTTTTTTTGTCTTAGTTCTCCAAGGACGTTGCTGAAAGGTGTTATTTTGTCCTCCTGATGGTATTTTAGGTGCCTAACCCCAAAAATAGTGTAATTCTATCAACCTCCTTTATAAATCTCAATTTTCAAATATTTTTGTAGGAACTATACAGGTTGTCTTAATTTAGTGTTCCCCCTGATGGAATAGGGTATCAGAATCTAGTCCTTTAAACCTGTACACTTGGATTTAGCTTACATAGAGCAAGTCAAAATCTTCAGTGCTGAAATTCCGAAACAGGCACTGGAGTTGCACAAGGGATTAATTTTGATTCTGTATTTAGATTAACAGTACTTGTATAAATACTGAGTTAGAGCTGATGTCAATCTTTTATGCTAATTGCTAGTTAGACTCATTCAAAGACAAGCTTTGCTTGGACCACTTTTGTAAGATTGCTATCTATCTACTGTGGAGAGATTTACATTTGCTTTCCATTAACATTATAGGAGCTGTCCACATAAATCACTCATCGCCCCTAAGAAAAGATAAAGTCCTACTAAGTTCAGAGAATGCAGGCTTTCCCAATTGAAAAATCTATTAATAATAAAATCCCTACCATGTAAATATCTGACATCTGAACTGTACAGTAAATAAAGTGGTCCATGAAGTGATTGCTTCAAGGGGAAGCAATGCTTGGCTAGCTCCAAACCATTTTTAAAAACTCATATAAATCCTCTGGTATTGGTAAAAACATAAATAAAGCAAATAGCTGCAGAGAAAGGAGGAGGAGCAGGAGCAGAGTAATTTCAATTGTTATTTTTATTGGCCTTTATTTTGTTCTATGAGGTACTGACAGCTCCAATAAAACACCTTGTTTTACACACAGAGAAGGACAAAGATTACTAGAAATGATACAAAAACCTCACAGCTAATCCAGATGTAACTGGGCCTGAGCTCATTTAGGCTGAGAAGTTAAAGGTGACCAGATGCAACGCTTGCTGCTTTGTTTCTGGTTGCTGCTTCTTACAAAATGGATGCAATTTATCTCACTAGGCCAGCAAAACACAGAGATCACTGGCCAGGACTCCCTGGTACTTGGCACTGGGCCAGCCTTGATTGTGATCTGTGTAACTGTACAGTATGATGACACACAAAAAAACAAGAGCAGAATTGTTTTCCTCTTTCTGGTGATGTAAATCTGGATTGATTCTAATGGGGTTACAATGCAGTATCAGTGGATAATCATATGAACCAAGTTCTGTCCATCATGTTGCCATTGTTTAATCCTCTCTGTACCACTGAGTGTTGTTTTTTCAAGGGATTCTATAAGTGGGCTGCCAAAAGCTTTTCTCGGTGTTTTAAAATATACTCACACATCTATTGTCTTTCCTTCTATACTTAAAGGGCAATTTTGGGCATTAGTTAGAAGACATTGGTGCAGCACTGTGCCATTAAAGTCACCTATTAGAAAGCAATGTCTGCAATGTCACATTTTGCAATTAATGCCTAATCACCTGACACTAATGGAATGAGCAAAGTGAACATTGTGGGCATACCTGGTGTGTGAGAGAGGGAAAGAGTTTTTCTTCTGAAAACACCTTATTGTATGAACTAAAATAACTAGAATTATTTAAAAATATATTTTTTTAGTTTCACAGGTGAGTGTCTAACAAAATTATTCTGAATATTTATATTTAATTTCTTATACAGAACACACTGTTTTGGCTTTCTAATGTCACAATGTTCTGTGCCATTGATCATGCTTTATTTGTCTTTGAGACATCCCAAATAAACCCCAGCCATGACCCCAACAGGAGACCAAATATCTTCTTAGAAAAGATAAACAACCCTAAAGAAATAAAATCTTTAGAAGCAACTATTTCCCCTGAAAAGTTACCCTGAGGGATCCGGTGAGCTTTTGGCTTGAAAACTGAAGCTTCAATTTATTCAACCACAAGATCTCTGGATCTAATGTCTCTATCTCTTTGTTGCAATAAAGAGCCTTCCAGTGTGGCATGAAACCTCCCTGGAGAGGCAATTTGGGCTGTGCTGATACAGTTCATGAACTGATTTACTCCATCTGGGGCCTGGCCAAGGTTTCACCACTGGTCTTGGTTATGAGGTGGGGAGGAACAATTCCTCTCTCTTAAAGAACACTGTGGCAGCCAAAGGTTAGATTGATTTTGGCTGCCACACAGCAACATCTTTCCACTTTATCAAAGGCCTGATAAGCTCGGATTCACATTTGGTACTCAGTCCAAACATCAATGGATTTGTGTAGGAAGTTGGTTGGGAAGAAACAGCCATGAGTCTGATAACTCAGAAAAGCTTTGACACCTGCAGGAATGGATGAGCAGGGTTGAAGTGAAGTGTTGCACCTGGCAAGGAACTGAGAAGGAAAAATAAAGGAGAATAAAAATTAAAACTGGTAAATTCTTGCGTATTGTAACAAGTGACATCATATTCTGAATAAGCTGCTGAATTCTACTCGTTGTGTTTATAGGGATTTCTGAGATCCTCACAGAAGAGGCATTGCTTGGTTTTTGTCTGTTCAGGACTTATCATAAGAAAATAAAGATGGGCAGGCAGGCAAACAGAGAGGTAGATGCTGAGAATATCTTTGTGGTCTCCCTTTTAGCAGAGTACCACAGCAGGATTTACAGCACAGAGGCAGAGTGCAGAGCCCTAGATGTTATTTACACACCTAAAATATAAATGTAATGAAGTTATGGTGTAAATGCAAAAAACATGAAACTCTCATCTAAACAGAAGTATATGAATGCATTTCTGGTGTTAATAATTCAATTAGGAAGCTTTATTTGTTACAGACACAGGTCATTCTTATCGTGCACAAAAGGATTCAGCAGACCAAAAAGAATAAAAAGAAAGATTAGAATAAACCTTCCAAAACAGAAGAGGCTGACAATAAAAAAGAAAGCTTTGTCCTGTAAGTGCTAACAATACCAATAGACAGAACCTTTGGTAAAATTGTAGCATTGATATTTTATATCCGCACTTTCAACCAACAATGTTGACACCTTCCATTAAAAATAAACAAAATCTTAAAAAAAATACAGTGATTGCACGTCTGTGTAGACAGACAGGTGTGTTGAAAGAAGAGATGCTGTGATAGAAGAAGAAAATCAAAAAAGGATGGAAATGGCCGATTCTTTCTTTGTGACATATTTTCTCTCTCATCCTTGCATATTTGCATTAAAGTGATTGTGAATAATGTACATTTGACCAGTGCTGTCTGCGGAACTAATGCCTATTAAAGTGATGGGAAGTAGCATATGTTGTGCCTTGGGCAGAGAAAGTCCAATCACCCCCACTGTGTGCAAGTCTCCAACTAAAATGCAGGACAGCCTGGGCTTTATCCTAAATGAACCCAGCAGGGAGAAACAGGACAGAGTCTCTCATTCTACATTTAAGCTTCTAAACTAAGGCTTAAAGAGTTAGATTTGGGAAAAGGGAACTGTAACATCCATCATTTAATTTAGGCGTGGAGATAATGCTATTTTATCTTTTCCTGGTGCTAGGAATACAAAGGAAAGTGGTGAGGCTGGGGAAGTGAATGTGTATCAGGTTGTTTCAAGAACTGAGATGCATTTGCTTTATTTGTAGCAAGGGAAAGAAAAAAAGAAGGGGGGGAAAAGGACAAAAAAGAAAGAAAAGAGAGGGAAAAAAAACCCCTTCTCCACTCCTATTATGCTTTCACATTTTCTGCCAGTGCACGATTTTGTCAGTAATTGCAAAATGGTTTGGGTTTGTTTGGTTTCACTTTTATGTTCCTGCACTGTACTAGAAATGTTCTGCTATTTGAACAGTTTGTAAAGCTTTTTTGAGTTGTGTTACATAATCTTCCCAACGACCTCCAGCATCAAGTTCAGATCTAAAGCAGTCTTTCTTCTACCTGTGTGAACTTGATAGCTGGGGAAAAAAAAAAAGGCAATTACAGAACTGTACGAGAATAACAAATTCAGCTGAACTAAGGAAATAAAAATTGCCGAATTGTCATGTTTAGATCTGTAGTAACAAATTTTGCTTCATTACCTTCAACATTACAAAAAAGAGAGGGGACAGGGGGTAGAAGGGAAAGGAGGCAAAGCTTTTTTTTTCTTTTTTTTTACATATAGTATTCATAGGAGGACTTCATTTCCCTTTCCCATGAAATAAATCTGTCTCAAATAGCAGTGTATCTCTCAGTGATGTGGAAAAACATTTGCTGCCAGTGTAAATCAGGAGCAGTGGCAGTGAAATGAATGGATTGGTATGGGATCCCAATTACAGCAGTGCATGGTCTGTCTGTCCCACCCAATCCAGATTAGTGCACAGTAGAGAGATAAAAGCTTATTTTTTTTTCTGTACAAAGGTAAACTGAATTACTATTCAATTTATTTTGTAATCTTGACAGCAGATTATTAGCCTGTCTTAATTATCACTGGTACGAGTTTTGGAGTTGATATTTTCCTGTCTCTTCATAGGGTCTAAACTAAAAGTTCTGACACTGCTAGAGTCAAACCCTGTCTTAGACCTACCATTGAAATTCAGATACATATTTGTGGTCTGAAATTCAGTTACATCCCAGCTTCAAAATACAAAGTAAGCTGTTTATTTGCACTTCTGCACAGTTAGTAACTGTAGATAGAAAATACCTCCATTATTTTCCTGTTTATTGCTGGTGCTACTTAACATTAAAAGGTAATGGGTAAATAGAAAAAGGGAAGAGAGAGAGAGAGAGAGAGAGAATGTATTGTCGAGATAATTACAAGAAGAGGCTATTCCCATTAACAGGGCTTAAATTATATGATTAGACTTCTATTATTTTCCTCAGGAAAGCTCAGAATTTCTCAGGTTGCCTAGGAAATGTACACTGGCTTTGGAGAAATTATTTTAGGTTTTATGTCCTCCTTTTTCTTATCTTCCCTGAATAATTCCTTAATACTAGCAGTAATAAAAACACTTTAGAATACTCAGACTCGGCTATATTCCATCACAGTGGAATATATTCCTGCATCCACACTCTGGGGCCCAGCATTGCTTTGAGCCACTCCAAGCACATTTGCACACAAATACTGGCTGTGCCAGCAAAGGCTCCTTTGTCCCTTCCCTTGCTGTTATCATTTGGGACTTTGGAATTCCACCCTGAGCTGGATCCCTAAGCAATGGAACTTCACTCTGAGTTGGATCCCCAAACTGATCTTGCTAAGCAGGATGAAGAAAGGGAGACAATGAAAGATCAGGCAAATCATTAAGATGATTATTCAGTGAAAATCAACAATAATCACAACAAAAGAACACAAACCAAACTGACCAAACAAGCAAACAGCATGAAAGGGAGGAGGGAGATGTGTGGCTTCAGGTGGAAGCCTTCATACTGCAACACAGAGAACAATTTAATGCATTAAGAGCTATGTGAGGTCACAGCTCTGACAAACAAATATCTTATTCAAACATCTGCCAGACTAAACAGGTCAATAAAAGTGCTGTTTTACCCTTGACAGGAGCTGAAGCACTTGCAGACCTGAGCTTGGCCCTGCCTGGCTTGGTCTAGTCCTGGTTACATTCACTGGACCTGATTCTGACCCTGAGTCCAGCTCATGGCCCCAAGTCCCCACCCCACAGACGTGTCTGACACCCTGGGCTGCAGGCTGCCCCCATCCTTCTCCAGAGGTGGGATTCAGTTCAAGATTAACAGATTCAACTTTGAAGTCTACACGCAGTGTCTAGGCAGGCAGGAGTTGTTTCTGCTCCTATCATCAGTGGAGACATTAGCAGTACAGTCAGTAAAGTCATGCCAGGCTCATTTTGCCAACAGATACAGTTAAGCCAGAGTATGATTTAAACTCTCCTAGCCTCCAAAATGAGATGGGCAGATTCAAATTCTTTGTTTGGAAGACTTCTTGGTCTGCGCTAATTCAGCCAAAACCATTTCCACCCCTGGGTTCTGGCAGTGTTTAACTTCCTAGAATAGATGTCTACCTTAAAAGAAGATGAATTGTACTCCAAGAACCACTGACTGAGTTTACTAAGAGTTGGATTCAAGTACTCAGCTATAGGTGTCTATTACCACTTGTGATAATGTGGGATATTTAATCCAAAAAGTCCAGGTTTCTTATATGTCCTATGCCACATTATAGGATCACAGACTGGTTGGGGTTGGGAGGGGTTTTAAAAATCTTCTACTGCCAATCCTCCTGCCATAGACAGGGACACCTCCCACTAGAGCAGGTTGCTCAGTATCTAATAACCTGACTGGGATGTTGCCAGCAAATCAGCAGCATCATGGACTCATGTGACTCAGCAAAGCTTTATTCAGGATTTAGTTATCTAGAATAAATTTATATATGTTATTCAGAAAGAATTCCTGAGTTTACTGCTTGCTTTGCCACCTAAAGAAGATGGCAATGAAGGGACACCAGCTCTTGATGCAGCTGGTGAATGTAAACTTGGAGCAGAGGCTTTGCTGGAGAGAGAAATTTAACACTAAAAATTTCTCTTTCAGTAAAATGTGGGTAGGGTTTGGTCCTTCAGACCTACTACCAATCGAAATCAAAACACAATTATTTTAATAGGTTCTCATAGTCAGGTTAGAGACCCACAGGTGTTCATTTATACACATCCGTTTCTTTCTCTTGCTTATTCCCACAAGAAACAATATCTAAGTATGTTCTTATTAGTCTTGTAGATCTGAAACCAGTAGAGAACAAAGAGCAAAGTCCAGAACCAAAGGTGGATGAAACCTTAATAATTCTGGGCATCAGCATTGACCCCACTTAGAGGACAGCCATCCTTCCCCTGCAGCAGTGGCTGCTCGTGTTGGATATAGACTGTGGCTACTTCAAACTCAGGATATAATGTTAAGGTATTTTAAATACAAATTCCATTCAGGTATTCAAAACTTAGTGTCAAAGACTCTTCTCACTGCAAAAGCCCAGAGGGAGAAGATTTCAAAAGTCCTGAGGTTGGGAACAAAAGAAATTGCCCCTCACAAATTCACATCACTTCCCAGGGGCCTGTGCCATTTCTATCTTTGAGTTTAGCCTGATTCTTTAAGTGGGCTCACTCCCTAGTTTATTTTGACTGTCTCTTCCCACTCTTATCTTTTATATACTTACCCATTATTAGCTCACTTCTCATAATTATGGCTCCACTTTGGGTCATGTGTTTTAACTGCTCCCCTGAACACCCTGGTGTTCAGGCATGAAAGAGTCTCTGGTACCTTCTTTGGTGTTATGTCCTCCTTAAATACTTTTTCTGAGTTCTGAGATGTGCTCACTGCTGCTTGCCTTATGTTTCTGTCATGTTTGTATTGTTCACTCATTCTTTATACTTTTTACTTCACATTTAAGAAACTGGGACAGGAAGAGAAAAAAAAAAAAAAGGAGGATGGGTGTGAATTACAACCATAAGCAAAGACGTGGCTAAGACAATAAAAAATGCTTATAATTATCCAGACTGACTTTACTCATACATCTGAAAGTTATGTAACATGATCGCTTATGATAACCTTCCCCAGACCTATTAAGCAATGTAATGATGAAAACAAAATGATTAAACAAAGATGAAGGGTTGGGAACTAAAGCTGCTTCAAAATTTCAACTCATACTCCACCCTACGGTAATTAAGCTTTTTAAACACTAAATTAACAGATTTTGGGTGCTTCAAACTCATTCACTATTGCAAAAACTGTTTACAAAGACATCCCAGATTGAGGTCAACCCCAGAGCTGTGTTCAGTGCATGAACTCTTGCCCTTTTTGAAGTCAAAGAGACTTTCAGCATTAACTTCAATTGTCCCACAGCTTCCTTCCTGGTGCTTTTTTTAGAAGTTCTGATACAGTTTTGAAGAGAGGCAACTGCTCTATGACAAACTGAGCCCACAGCTTCGTAGTTCTTTTGCCCCATAGGAATATTGTACCTCACTGCCAAAAAACTTTACAATAAAATGTAGGAGATGGTATAAATAGACTCAGTGATGCCACTAGGTCAGTAAAAATTGATTAATTCCTTCAAAGATGGCTGGACAGTACCACATCTTGCTTGGTTTTTTGGTCTTACTTATTGCTAATTTCAAAACACATCTATTTGTCCTGTGAGGGGATGTGCTTGGCAAAGAAATTACAAACTGCTACCGCAGAGCACAGATGTTCATTGTCATCATTGATAGCAGCAAATATCATCAGTCCAAAGCAAGATCACTCCTCTGAGGGGAAAGTATATATAGCTATCATTCAAAAACCTCAGCCTCAGATCCTTGATAGTTCAGTAACTCACAGTTTTGCCAGTGGGGCTGATAGAAGTTTCTTTGTTGTGATGGATGCATTTGCCATTACTCACCACACCGGTTCCCCCCTCCCCTCCAGCTGTTTTACTCTGGTACAATATCCAAAACCCATGAATCTTGCAGTATCCTAGCAGCCTGCTCCATAACATTCCAGCCTGACAAAATTAGAGCTAATAATTCAAACAAGCTAAAACATCAAATGAGAAAGAGTCACAGGAGACTTTTCATTAGAGGCATTGACTATTGGGGAACTGGGAGATAAATGGTGATCCAGGAACCATCCTTGTCAAATCAGAAAGTGTCAATACATTGATTGCATCATTATCACTGAATTAATTACAGCTGTATCTCTCTAGCTATTTAACTTATAGCTTGATATTAGGACTTCTTTTACTCAACAAAACGATGAGATTTTATTTCAAGACTCTTTGAAGTTTTAGATTTGCTTTTTTTTTCTTTTTTTCTTTTTTTTCTCTTTTCAACATGAATTGTATGTTTAGCAAAAGGATGGTGACCTGGAAAATTAATCTCTGCTTATCCATGCAAACAGACACAATAACTCTGCAAATTTCCAGTCTGCCAGCTCCTTCTGAGATATTTCTGTGAACCTACAGCTAGAAGAAAAAGGGCTTTGCATCTATTTCACTGGAATCGATATAACTCTATATTCACAACGTGATGGGAATCCAATGACTGTGTCTGTGATGTGCCTGTTGGTAAGCAAAGGACTGAATTGGGAAAGCCAAATTAGTCCATGTGACCAAGCAGGTGGTCAGAGCTCTATGAAAAAATGAGTTTCAGTGATTTCAAGATCAAGCACCAACTTCCTGTTTATATGTATATCCAGTAATTACAAGATCAGCTGCCTTTCCACTTTGGGGATCTACCTGAGATCATTTTCTCTGAATGTTTCCCACCTAAAGCAAACAGCAGCAGGAAAACTATTCGAGGTCTAGAGCAGGCTGCCCACAGCAGTGGTAGAGTCACCATCCCTGGAAGGGTTTAAAAGATGTGTAGATGTGGCACTTGGGGACATGAGGTAAATTTAGCAGTGTTGGACTCATTGATCTTAGAAATCTTTTCCAGCCTAAACAATTCTATGTTTCTATGAGGTAATAATGCAGTGCATTAAATGCATTTCAAAACAGACGCCTCATGTAAAATAAGAGTTCATGAGTTTTTCTTCCGTTATTTTAGCAAATATTTTATTTTTCTTTACTTGGTTATCATTGCTATATTTGATAGGAATGAGCTGGTGTGTCATCTCATCATTCATTTATTTTCAAGTGCCTACTTAGATGTGGAAATACTGGCATGGGAAGATTACGCCTCTTTTCTAAGTTCTTTCAGGAAAATAACCATAGGTGCAAATCAGTTTGGCTGTCTAGATAGACAAAGCAGCTTGGTTTTCAGTAAGCTCTTTTCTCTTTCAGTGATATTATCAAACATTACTTAGGCATCTTATTTATGTCCTTATTTTAAAATGATTTATTTTCTCCTTTGATCTTTGAAGGTGTCATAATGAATCTGGAGTAAATAGGGTGAAATCTAATATTGGATCATATCTGCAGGTACATCAGAGCAATCGTTAAGAAATCCAATGCTGTTAGACTTCGCAAGGTAATTTATCTTTATTTTAATGATGTAAAAAACACTCAGAGAAGAAAAAAATTTACATTATTTTCTAATGCGGGAAGGTACAAGACTTTCACAGGTGCTTATGATTTTGATTGTTTTTACACAAGGGATAGAACTAACACGTGGCTTGGTGGCTTTTTAAGGTAAAACTCTTCACTGTGTGATTTCAGGTCCAGAGTGAAAGACAAAAAGATGAAGAAAACACGCATCTTTATTTGCCAGCTGTGGAGATCATGCTGCCGAGGCAGGACCAAAGAGGGTAACAATTGGCAAACTGTCTCAAATCACTCCTTAACTACACACTCCCTCATCTGGGTTTCATTCACAGCTTCTTCCACCTCAACATATTTACAGCTTTTGGAGGCTGACTCCTGTTAAATTGCACCACTGGTAGCTCCTCCACATGCAGAAACCATGCTTGATCTTAGCTGTGCTGCAAGAGTGCAGAAACCACAAAGTCTAAATTGAAAAACATCCCTTTCCTTCCAGTTTAAATGCTGGACAATCCTCTTCACTGCCAGAGGAAGAGAGGGATTATTATCCTTTGAAGGAAGCAGCCTAAAAAACCATGGCCACGCAGTCTGAGAGCAGACAGACATTTGCTGGCTGTGTTGAATTTTTATCTACAACTTGCATTAGGCATTGTCTGTTTAGGAGCAATAGCGAGGGAGACACTTCAAAATCCAGATCTTTACAATAACACCTCCAATCACTTTCATCCATCTCTTAATATCTATGGGTTTTTTCTTTTTCATAATAAAGTACAACTTGTAAAATAATAATAATTACCTCACAAGACAGATATGAAGCTTAATTAAATAAAGGCTGATTATCAGAAACTTGCAGCATGTGCAGAGCCCGTTTGCTAGAGCTTTTCTGTTGCTAAGCTTTTCTGCAGATCAAGCCTGGGCTGTACAAGAAGTGATATGAATCATCTGTATCAAAAGAAATATGACTCATTCAAGGCAGAGCCATCCAAGACCACAAATGAGACATTATTTTGATAATGAGAGATTTATAGAGGAGACACAGAGAGAAGGATCTCCTGGTTCTTTTAACCCAGCCCCTATTCTAGGCCCCTACACAATCTCCTTAAAAATGTAATAATCTTCCCTTGAACATCTTGACTGAGGAGGACTAGCCAGCAATTCATGCAAGATAGAAAGCAGATGAGCCTCTGTCATTTTTACACCTAAACTCAAACCAGACTTCATCAAGTTCCTCTGTTCTTTTACTGCTGGTTGCAAGCTGAGACTGGAAGTGGAAATGCCAAAGCATCCCAAAGATGGGCAGCATTTGTGATGGGATGAGAAGCAGATGTTGAAGAAATCTCTGAAGAGATGACCTTCTCCCAGAAATATCAATGATTTTTGTGCAACTGAAGTCCAAGACTTCAACAAACAGGTGTATGCAGCCTCCACTCCAAAAGAGCTCTTTTTAAAATATCATTTGTGGCACATCCAACAGCTCCATAGTCAATGAAATATCCTGGAGCCTCTCAAAGGGATGAGGACCAACAGGTGAGTCACCAACCCAAGTCATCAACTGATTTTATTGACCAACTGAAAGTTAGTTAAACCCAGTCTAGTGAAGGTTCTCCAGCATCAGGGAGTTGCAACAACATGACCTGTAAGGTGCCTTCTTACCCAAAGCTCCATCCAAACTGGCCTTGAACATCTTCAGGGATGGGAATGTGTCTGGAGTTGAGAACAAACCAAAATCCTTTCCTTACCTGTATCAATGCCTTTTCATTTGTGGTATCAAATTGGATGTGGGGATGGAATTCTTAGTACACTTTAATTTCCATGGATCTTAGCTGACTTATTGGTCTCATCCCATTGTGAAGTTAACTACACTGAAGATGTTTCAGCTTCTGTGGTGAGATGATTTAAGTAACTATTGTTAATTGTGTGATCAAACACGGTCAAATAAAGAAATACACTGTATTGTCTCATTTTTAAAAATGGAAACCATAGGTGGGATTCATTTTACCTCAATGTGTTTACAGTCCTGATGACTTCTGTCATGCTACCACACTTAAAGGTATGGTGGTCGCCTGCAATCAAAACTGTAAGTTTCCCAGCTAAGAAAGATAGACTCTTTCAGTGAGGCTTTCATCTCAGCGATGTTAAAATAATATTTTAGGTCTACTGATCTCAGAATTACCTGTCTTCCCCACTGCATACAAAGGGAATCCATAACAACCTCCTTAAATTTAGACTTTTAAACTATAAACACCTGAATTCCATCTGAAAAAAAGCACTGAGCCATAATTTAACACCTTAACTCTAACCAGAAACCTGGCTGCATGCATCTTCTGACAGAATACTTACAATAAGATATTTGTTCAAGGAAAACTACTTTTTTAAGGAAAAAAAAATAAATTTAAGAAGGAATGAGTTATATTGAAAGTTTTATGGGTCTAGAAGGAGCTAACAGAACACAACATTTTGACTCAAGAGGTTTTTTATAAAGGCGATCAAACCAAATGGGTATTAAGTGAGGATACTGTAAATACATTCATAAAATTTTATTTCTTTTAACATGTACATTACATTTAATGTACGTATCTTGCAAGTACAGGTTGCCATAAACCCGAATATTAATATTTTTCCTTGCAAAATCTCAAATTGCTTTATAGTGATTAATTAATAATTATAACTCAAGCTCATTCTCTTGGATAGAAAACTACCTGATGAGTTCATGGAGGTATGGACTCCCTTATGGTTACTGAACAAGTGGGGAAAAAAGGAAATATTTTTGCCTCCTGCTTTCCCCCAGGAAGACAATTTCATAGTGCACCACATGGCTCAGCCTAATCTTTTAATCCCAACCCTTTCGACCAGTTACCTGTGGATACCTGAAATTGCTGGTGGAAGGTTTTATGAAATGAAGAGCAACTTCACACTCCACCAAGCCCATAGTTTTAAAATAAAGAGATGTTTCTGTCCCATTTATTAAAACCAAAAGGGATTTCGAAAAGAATTTCATTTCCTAAACTGAGATTTCTCAATAGATTTGAGGAGTTTCTATCTCTGAGGGACACATGAAGCTCATCCCACTAACACCTATTAAAGGTGACACTGAAGTCAGTGTTAAGACCAAACCAGTCTTCCAGCTTCTGTATGGATTCAATACAGAAGAAGTAGGAACCTCCAGACAGTGATTCTCTCCATCCTGAAACAGATTGCATGTTGATTAATAAGGACTAGGAGGCTGATCTATACACAAACATCATGAAGAGAGCTTAATCCCTCCAAAAACAATCAGCTACTGCTGCAATGCAAGTCTTACCCAAATTAAATCAGGCTCTTTTAGTACCAAGTCAACCAGACCGCTTATTTCAAGCCCAAATAAACATCTCCAGTAACAACCAAAACCAAATGTGAAAATTACCAACATAAACGTTCATTTCAATGAAAAAAATAAATCCCTGTATTCTAAGGCTATTTGGCTTAAATCAAACAACCACCTAACCTTTGAACCAGTGCTGGGAAGTTTCCATTCCAATGAGAGATTTAGGAATCCATGCCAACAACCTACACTCCATCCCCAGTTGGCAGGAGGTTGGCAGGGATACAAAAAAACATGTTAACAATGCTGCTTTTTTTCTACATATACAGTAAACCTTATGTGTATCAACACACTTGTTTAAACAGCTTTTTGAATCTGACTCACAATCTTCATGAATACATAAAAAGTTCCAGATGTTAAAATGTCCCAGGATGTGCATTTTAACCAACTTTGTTCTGCATTTATAGCCTGACATGCAAAGAGGGCATATTGATTAGAATTACTGGCATGCTCACTGCTTCAGCTTTCCTGCTTCCTACTGAGTGGTATTTGCCATGGAATGACTTGCCTTTGTGCTATTTATTCCTAGCACGCTGCTCTTGGGATCCTGGATGCTTTGGAAATTCCCTTTTCAGCAGCAGCTGGAGAGTTGAAAAGGGAAGAAAGAAAAAAAGAAGGGGGAAAAGCAGTCTGAGACTTCACAGGTGCAATGAGGGTGAGGTTGAGGGGAGGGAGAGAAGAAAATGTGTTTTACCTTCTCTGCCTTTACAGGATCAGAAAATGCCCAGGTCTGTGGTCAGCTCAGCTCACCATTGGCATGTCCACGGCAGAGCCTTTGCACCAGTGCAAAGTCACTGTTTACTTTAACTCTTACCCGTCATTAAATTTAAGACTTGGAATCCCCTGTAGCCATTTGCTTTCATTAACAGAGAGCATGTGTGCACAGCCAGAAAATCCAGGGCCTGGGAGGAACACACTGCAGAGCGTTACAGCTTCAGCAAAAGCCTGGTAGAAGTGAGGTATTCTGGATGATTTGCATGGGAATTATCATAAAGGCTTAGTGGAGCTTAAAATCAGATTTTGCCATTCTTTCTGACCTTGCTTGCTTTGATGTCATAACAGTGCCACATTTCTGATTTTGGTTTAGCTACTTCTGAAGGTGAATAAATAAAGTTTAGGTGGATATTTTTGAAGTGTCCTAATTATTCTGTTATTTAAAAGGGTGAAGCACTCAGCTCAAGATCTGTAAAGGGCTGATGGAGCCTGTGCTCCTCTGTACTTGGAGTACCACCATAGAATGTTATCCAGTCCATTTATTGCAAACACCCAAAAGAGGCACCACAGAAAGCAGCAGGTATTCGCCCATTGGAATAACCCAAATGATGACATTTCAGCTCCCTGATGAGTCAGCAGGCACCATCAGGACTGAAAAAGAGCTCTCCAGGGACTATGTGCATGTTTTACTCTGTGGCTTTTCAGTTAACAGTGCATACACGATGGCAGGAGCAGGAGGCTTCCATCCCAGCACACAAGCCAGCTGCAAAGCAATTTTCCCTCTTTTTCCCCTGGTCCCATAAAATTTGCATTCCTCCCTGCAGAACAGCCTGTGCCTGGTGTTAGGAATGAAGGATAAGTCCCTATTTCCTCCATTTTGCTCCTTTGCCCCAAATCTCCTGCTACAGAATAGATTTTGATGTGGAAGATGCCTTCTGGGCAAAGCAAACCATGTGTTCTTCAGGACCACAATGTTTCTGCTGAACTCATTCTGGCAGAGTTAGGAGCAGCCTGTGCAAGCCTGGTTTGGGCACTGTGGATCAGGCACAACAGCTGACTCAGCAAGAACACCCACATTCCCAGGTACCATTCCGGGATAAATGAGAGGTGGGCAGGTGGGAGGAGCTTCACAAGCTTGGCTATAGCTGTGAGTGCAGGGTCAGGGGTGGGACATAATAACCTGCACTTGACCTCTCAGCTTGTACTTGTGGGGTTCTGGGTTAAAATTAAATGTGGTTGTCCCTGCTCAACTGGCACTGTTGACTACTTCCCACAGCAGGATATTTAATACTTGAAGAGCCATAGGCACCTGTATGCTGAAAACAGCCCTGAAGTGCCTTTACTTCTAACAGAAGCCCACCTCCCTTCATCTCTGAGTGACGCTTTATGTGTTTGCATGCTTGGCAGCAAAAAGACAGATGAAGGACAGATGATGGAGGACACTGTAACAATGTAATTAATGCTTAAAGACTTCCGGTGTATCAAAGCTTGACAGGTTGAAGACTTTGGCTTCTTAATATTTAGATTAGCAATCTGAAGCAACGCATCTCAAACACTGAAGAAATTTATTCAGATTGAGGCGTTCACCACAGGAAGAGTGAATTCACCTCACCTATTTTTAATCATCAGAAAGTCAGACCTTCATCTGCACTGTTAAATCAGTTCCTCTTACAGGCATTGGAGAGAGACACAAACCTCTAGAAATGGCCTAATCTATCCCAGTATAAGCAAAATGAGCTGTTCTCTGGAGGATCCCTTGATGATTGAAAGATGAACAACAGCTTAGACAACCAGCTTGGATTAAGAACCTGCCATCAGGACATGTGACATTCCATGAGACTCATCTTCCCCTACCCAGATATTCAGGTTCCGTTTAAAAATCTCATCATAAGGGTTGTTGCAGTAACAAATACTGCTTTTTTTATTTATTCTTCCCAGAGCAAGTTCTGATTTCAAGTGTATCTCTTTTCCCCAACAATTCACTGTCATCCTCCTCTGCCCCTGTTTACGCACGTGTGTGTGCATGTGTATGCATACACACACTATAGAGATTAATTAGCTGTATCTGCATGTGCAATGAAACATGCATGCATTTTATGGTGTTTGATTTCCTAACAACAGGGAAATCTGACAAAGTCTCCAAATTTCTGCACTGAAATCCAGGCATGGAATACTTATTGTATTAACTATTCATGGAATCATGGAATGGTTTTAGTTGGAAGGGGCACTAAAGCTCATCCAGTTCCAAATCCCCTGCCATGAGCAATGACACCTTTTACTAGTACAGGTTGTTCAGACCAGGAGAAACTGATGGAAATTAAAAGCCCCCTCAAATTATAATTAATTTTATATGCTTGAGGATTATTTTTGAGCCACCCTCTCCCAGGTGCTGCAGTTGACTTGGTCTGGGATACTTAAGTCATGTAAAACCTTGAACCTGTCTCATCTCTTCTTCCAAACTGATGTCAGCTGAACCTTTTAAAGTTTACACTTAAATTAAACTTCATGTCTGTTAAATTTTCTAACCTATAGCTTGTGCTTCTGACCTGTGGACAGTGGCTGTCAGATGTATGGTTAAATTTATCAGCTTTTTCATCATTTGAAAGCAGGAAGAAAAACAAACAAAATCAAAACAACAACAAAACCCACACAAAAACAAAACAACAACAATAAAAGCCAAAGACAAAAGAAAAAGACAGTACATACACAGTCTGTTTATATCCAATAATATCAGATAGACTTTTTTTTACAGGAAAATAAATTAGCAGATAAATAGCTTGCTTGGATACTAAGCAGATTAGCCCTCCCTGCCATTTCAAGGGAGAAAACTACTTTGAAACAGGAAAATTATTTTTATATCTCCTATCTCACCTGGTACATTTCCGTTCCATTCAACTGATAATCCCAACATACTTTTTATTAAGAGCAATTCCAGACCCCATTATTGTTCCAAGTTCTGACATTCACATAGGAAATGAAAAACTGCCCTAACCTTCCTTCCTGCTCATAAAGTCCTGGAAGAGGTGGATAAGACCACAGAATCTTTTGACTTAGGGTAGATTTTTTTTTTCTGCATTTGCATAAATCCCCCAGGCAGGCAGGAAGAGACAATATTTCAAACCCAATCCCAAATATTTCATTTGGAGCGGTTATCTCATAATTACAGAGCTGCAGCCAATTAGCAAAAATAGAAACTTGTGGAATAATTCCGTGCTGTCAGAGATGGAGGAAGGGATGGGGCTGATGGGCTTTAACATGTATTATATGCAGATTTACAGTCCTGGACTAAACCAGGCGGTCCCACAGAGTGACCAACAATTCCTCTGCCTGGAGGGTAACACACCCTGGGCACATTGATCCAAACACCTTTTCCTTCTGGAAATTTACTGTTGTGAGACAACTATTGCTGCCATGGAGATTTAATTTTAAAATGAAATATTATGGGCAATCCGAGGCATAGACTTTATTTGCCCACCAAAAACGCTCTGAGAATTTGGAGTTATTTTATTTATCTTTGGCAGGGGATTAGTGTCCACATGCAGAACTTCCCTGAAAGCCTGATAATTGCAGGGGGGAAAAGCCTTTTCTTTAACATCACCTGACCCACAGAATCTGCAATGACAAGAAACCCCAGTGTTGTGTGGGCCTACAAAAGATGGACCTCTGGGTATCTGCAGCTCCTGCTGAGAAACTTCCTTCAAAAACCCCTCAGACTCCACATGCCCTCACAAGTAGATTGGACTTGGTGATTCAAGGTTATTCCTACCTCATGTCCTATTCTTGAAGGTTTCCAACCCACGAATCTCCTGTTCTGCCACATGCTGCTTCTGTTTGTAGGACACAAAGGGCTCAAGTGTTTTACAGGTGAACACTGGAGGCCGTGGTGAGGAGGGATTGGGGATAGAACTTTTCCACCTTTATGATATATATGCCATTTATGAACCAGGTAAGTCTTATGATAGCTCTCTAAATAAACAAACCTTAGGAGCTGTACTTGATAATCCTTGTGAGTCCCTTCCAGCTCAGGATATTCTATTATTCTAACCTCTGCTGCATTTTTTGCAAGTGAAAATTTGAGTTTGTTTTTCCTAGCTTTAAGATCAGACCCTGTCCCTGAGTATAACAACAGTTTTCCCTGTGGTTACCACCTTTTTTTACCAAACAAAAGTGTAAGAGATTGTCTCAAACAGCCTGAAAGGTCCCCTCACCGCTTCCCAGGCTCAGAAATGAGGAAGAGTCTCAAAGCAAGGCTGTGCCTACAGCAGTTTACAAGCACTGGGTATTTCCTATGCTCTGTGCCAAGAAAACATCGCCACTGCAGACTTCTTGCAGACCCCTTCTGAGGTCTCTGGGGAGAACTTAGGGCCCCTTTCAGTGCCTAGAGGGGCTCCAAGAGAGTTGGAGAGGGATTTTGGACAATGTCCTGGAGTGACAGGATAAGGGGGAATGTCACTGACAGAGGACAGAGTTAGATTAAATATTAAGGAGAAATTCTTTGTTGTGAGGATGGTGAGGCCCTGACACATTCGCCCAGAGAAGCTGTGGCTGTCCCATCCCTGGAAGTGTACAAGACCAGGTTGGATGGGGCTTGGAGCAGCCTGTGATAGTGGAAGGTGTCCCAATACATGGCAGAGGGTTGGAATGAGGTGATATTTAAGGTCCCTTCAATCCCAACTCTCCTATGATGCCACGATTTATTCCTAAATCACATTCATGCAAGTACGTGAATCCCAGCTTTGCATGGAGATTCAGTGTCAAAGGCTGAGCAAATTTATTCTTTGGAACAGTCCAAATTATCCAGTGTTTCTGTATGAAATCCCTTATGTAGAAAAAGTGTCGTGTCACCACTTCTGGCAGTCAATCACTGATGCCCCAGTCCCCTTGAAATAAGCTGGATCTCTGGAAGTAGTTGGATAAGACATAGGGAAAATCTGCAGTGTCTTGGATGCTGTAGAGTGCAGGACTAAGCAGGTTTATTCCTGAATTGTGTGAGGATGCTGAAGGACATGTCCAGCACAAAAATGTCAAAGCAGGGAGGATGAAATGCTCCTGCCCATCAGCTTTCCTTAACTGCAGGAAGTCCTCCTGTGGGTGTTTCCAGCCCAGCCTACACTGATGGTGTTTCTGCCTACTCATAAATTGGCCCAGTGTGGTTACCATTGGAATTTAACTTGGATACTTCCAAAATATTCTTGTTTTATTTTCCCATATATAGATTACAAGGAAGTTATTTACACAAGGCTAATAAAATCAAACCCTTGAAGGAGACCCTGTGTCACACTGGTTCTAACCTATCTCAAATGGCAGGAGTGGGTGCTCTGTTATGAAACTTTAAGAATATTCTCTGTTGCATCAAGAGGCCAAAAATGTGAAGCAAATCATTTTACAGTGGACAGCACTGAAAAAAATATGGCCAGGCCCTCTTTCTACTGAATCAATTATAATTTTGCTCCTGATTGAAATGAAAGCTGAATTAGACTTCATAACTACTTTGCTGAGCCTTTTAATAGCCAACCCTGTGTCTTTATAATGCCTGTTTTTATATGGCTTTTTCATTTAACTACATCCTTTCCCCTTCATTTATGTTACAAATAAACAGAAATTGTTGAGCCAATGCCTAAAAAAAAAAAAATGTACATATTTTCTACAGTAACAACTGAAAAATAGGATTCTCCTCTGGCCCTGCATTTGTTAGGGATAACTGGGGTCCAGTAATTTTTATTGCAGTCATTATAAAGCAGACCACACACTAGTTTCTTTTAGAAATGTTTTATCAGGGCTTTAAAATTATTAGTATGGTTCCTAGGACCTGTAGCACCTCGGGATGTACAGAGGGATGTACTGAAGAGTCTCACCACTTTCCCTCCTGATTTGCTCCAAAAAAATCCATTTACTGGTGTGATTGCAAAGAGGTGGTTATGGAAACACTGTCTGCTGCAGCCTGACACCAGAAGGTGTGATATTGTCTATTTTTGCATCAAAGTCGCCCAAATGAAGAATAATCTGCCCCATATGGATACTGATATGACTCGATTGTGCCATTTGGGCCAGATGCCAAGGAAGTGGGGTCTGATAGCTCCAAGCTGTCTGCTGTGGAGGATGGACTTATAACTCCTTATGTTACAAATATTTGAGCATCCCACTATTTGATTATCTTTTTTTCTTCTCCTTTTCCTGAAGTCCACAAAGGCTCAAAGGCTCACCAGAATGGACAAAACCTGACATATTTTACATCTTTCTTGTGAAGCTTTTCTGATGTTCTTTCCACTTACACAAGCAAAATGACAGTTGGCTAAATGTCATCCTGCTTTCTTTTTTATTTTAAAAATACAGTGTGAAAGAAAATCAAAAATGAAGTGGATTTAAAAAAAAATAAGGAAGAACAATGAAAATTAGGAAAATTAAGATCAAGAATGGCATAATTAACAAATACTGAGAAGATTAGGAAATTACTAGAACAGCCTGTAATTTTTTCCCATTTCATTTCAAGTTAGTAGAAAGAAAGAGCAATCAAGACAGAAAGGCCAAGAGATTCTTACAGCTGACTTTGCTGGTGCTTTTCCTCAAATCCAGGTCACACTTCAACTCTTCCTTGTGCAGTGCATCGTGTTATTCTGCTCCCTGGCAGAGCAAGGAGTGAGTTGATGTTGAAAAACAAGCCCAAAAGATTTTGTTCTACACAAATGTTAGATGCTGTTTTTATCATGTGAAATCCGCTGCTGCCCTGATCTCACAAGGTGAAAAGGGAGACTGGTGTGGCTCTGACTGGAGACACAGCCAAATCAGACTGAAGTCACACACAAATTGTTGTGTAGGTGCTCCAGGCCCCTGCCAAAGCGGGGTCTATAAATGCAATATATAATTTCAAACCACGGATTGTGGCCAGCCCATGGAAAACTTGCCCACATTTCAGCCTGAAGGATTAAAAGGGAGACTGGAGGGAAGAAGGAGCTCCTGTCCCCATTTCTGATGTGGCTGTCAGAAGCTCCGGCTGCACTTTCCACCTCCAGAGACCATGGGGAAGGGCAAAAACAGCTCACAGATTTTCAGCTGGTGAGTGCATCAGGAAAGGTTATCCCTCTCTTGTTGCCACCATTCACACCCGGGGTTAGAGTTTCTAATAATCTTTCACATGGCCTGAAAAAGGCCTGGCCAGTTCCTCTCTTTTCCCCATAATAAGAAAGAGCAGAAGAAACTTTGCAGTTTATGGACACAGTAATCTCATTAAAGCTTCACCATGGCTTCCAGAAGTTTTAATAAACCAGCTGGTTAATCACAATAATCTCCCTCCCCCCCTCCACTTTATGGAAAGATCCTGCGGTCAGGAAATATAAAACTCTCAACACGTTGACCACAGCAAGGATTACAGCCCCATGCAGTGACACTTTTCCAACTGGAGATCTTGTGTGCTGCACAAACCTCAAACAACCCCATAAACAAGTTCGAAGCAGACCTAACGCCAGGCTTGCCAAGGAGAACATCAAGAGCCATTCTGTTAATGAGGTCTGGCTGGAGCTGAAACACCTCTCCTAAGTGTGTTATTTTTAATCAAGTCATTTCCAACAGGAACCTTTATGGGAGTGTGCACTGATTCATTCCTTAAAATTTACACTTGAAGGCCCCAGTCTTGGGGCACTGATGTCACCAAAGGCTGTGGCAATGGCGGGTGGGTGCTGAAGTAGACACCACACTCAGTGACTCAGTGCCCACAGCTCAGACCTGAATCCGGGTCCTCAGAATCTCATACCTAAGAGAAGGCTGGGAATGTGACCTGAGAGCTCTCCTCTACAACAGAGAAATAAGATGATCACAAATCAGAGAACTATGAGAGGGCTGGAGAGAGCTAGGGTTGTTCAACCTGGAAAGGCAAAGCTTCAGGGTGTCCTCATTGTGGCCTTCCAGCACTTGAACGTGGCTTCTAAAAGAGACAGAGAGACTTTTCACGTGGGCAGATAGTAACATAACAAGGAGGAATGGGTTTAAAACTATTACCCCTCCTAAAAATGAGAGAAGGTATCACTTCCAGTCCATAACCACTTTTATTCAAAATGTACCTGAAGTAAAATTTTTCCCAGAAAAAGGAGATTTAAGGTTAGGGTCTTGCTCCACATGAAAGATTTCAGGCCCTTTGTATCCCAACAAAACCCCTTAAATCACCAGGCTACATTAGAAAAATAAAATCTCACCCCCTGATGCTGCAATTAAGTGACTGTGAAACTCAGAGTGAGGAAACAGGAGAAAGTGTGATTTTCCTTTGGACAGCTACTTTACCCCCCTGACCTGTCTGTGTTACAAACGGTGGCAAGAGTTAAATGTGGAGAGCACATCCAAAGGCCCTGTGCTCCTCCTGTGGCAGCAGAGCAAAGCCAAGCACCTGCAAGAGTGTCAGAACAGAGGTGACTCTAAAGATGCTGTGAAACTTGAGCCTCAAAAGCTGAATCCTCCTAGGTCAAAAAAATTAAATACACTTGCACAAAAAAGCACGGTACAAGGAAGGAGGAAACTCCACAGTAGCAATGAGACTGCAAGGAAATGCAATTCTTTATGTCTGAGCACCTCAAAGTGCTTCTCAGCATAAATTAAGCAGCGAAAATCATCTTTTTGCCATTTATCTCTGCCGAATTTAGCAACTTATCAGGTGCAACCTCATAGTTCATTGAGGACATCACTAAGCATAAAAGGCAATCCATAACATCTTCTTTGGGTCCTCTCTGTGTCTGTAAAGTCCACTGAGAAACAAAGATGTAGAAATTATGCTCATCCAGCCAATCTGGGCACTGAGGTCAGGGTGATACAAGGCACCCACTGAAATTCTCTCTATCCATAAAGAGGGAACTTTTGCAATTTTTATAGGTGTTTCCTTATAGTCAAGTAAATTCCAGTGAAATTAACGTCAGTCCTTAGCAAACAACCAGAATAGGGCTCTCTTTCCCCATTTATGAACATTAAAAATAAGGGTTAAAGCAGCTATTCCACTGGAGCTGAGAAAATACAGTATTTTTTCCTCATTCCCATGCCATGTCTCTCACTCAGCCACATTTCTAAAGGTTTTCTACTCTTGGAAATTTACTATTTCTGGAAAATGGTTCCCAAGTAGTTGCTTAATTAAAGCCCCCATGTAGCCTGTTTTATTCCAGAATTCTGGAATAGCTATTCTGGTAAATTCTGAAGTGTCAAGAAGCCCTAAGGCACATGAAGAGAAGTGTGTGCCTGTCTCAATGAGAAGCTGTTAAAAGGAAGGTGAAAATAATAGGAAACTTTGGTATATTGGTAAAAGGCAACGAGTGTGTTGCTGGTAGCATCACTTTAAATCATTCTGGCACACAAACAACTGAAGCCGCACAACCAGTTTGGAGGGGAAAAGAAGGATTGAATTAATGCATCATCTTTCTTGATTCACACATGGTCTTCAAGGTTACAGTTTAGTCATTATTTAAATTACCCTTCCAAATAATTTCTTGGAGGCATCTCAGTCTCAGGTCTATGAGCTGTTGATTGCATGTGTCTGATATATGAAAATCAAGCTGTGCTAATTAGTTTTGATTTTACATGTATTTTATGATGTGTTAGTTCTTTGCCTTGATTGGATTAATGCAGCTCTTAGAAACACATGTTACACATGAAAAAAGAGTATTTTCATGTACCTCTGACACAAGTATCCTCTAATAGTCATTGGAAATTCCTTGTTGGTGCAAATTTTCCTGCAGTAAACTTACAGGTTCAACTGTATATTAAAAATAAAATATATATGCACCGGGAGTATGAATAGGGAAAAAAAAATATGTGCAGTATTTTATTTGAGCAAGAAGCCAATGTTTTGTAGACTAGCCCAGCAACGTCCACTATTGGGTTCATTACTTGCACCCCCTAATTTTGTAGCCCCTGTTCCTGGCCCTGAGAGTCCTCTGCTCACCCACCAGCCCCATCTCACACACACACACACACACACACACACACACTGACCTTCAGCTTCAATCACGCCCTCCTGCCTGCACTAACATGAACTCACTGAGACACTTTCACTTTGGGTTATGTGCCCAGCTCCTGGCACTCACATTCAGTTATGTCCAGAGTGTTACACCCACACTTAATTACAATCACACCCTCACACCCCCCACTCAGTCACACCACCAGTGCTGCTCACCTCCCCCCACGTTCAATTATCATCAGATGTGATTAAACCTGCAGTTCTGCACCTATAATCCTCCACTGGCATTCGCATCCACTTATGCTCAGCAGCCCTCCCTGGGATGTCTCTCTGCTCGTCATGTTTGTGCACGCATGGAAACACTGAGTTTCTTCTTTCATTCTGACAGTGGAGTGAGGCTTTGGTTTCTCTTAGTTTTCCTTTCAGTGGCACAAAGAGCAGCCACTTCTTGCTGAGAAACAGAAAGGCTTGCTGTACCTGGGGGCTGTTGCCTTCCCAGAAAATCACCTTGAGTCCTTATTTTATGCCTCCTGAAGAATGTGTGCTGTGGTGGTTTTCATTTTAGTTTCTAGCAGGACTTTAAATCAAGGCACCATTTCGCAAAATGCTGCGTACTTGAAACAAAAGGCAGTTCCAACTTCCAACTGTAGATTCTGGCTGTATCTTTCATCTCTAGAGAGTGATGGAATTTCTTATGGAGGAACATAGTCACCTCTTCAATCCCCTGTTGCATCCATGGGAATGCTACAGAAGCAAATTCCTGATGTTCCCTGACTCATGGATAAACACCCACCTCTACAGTGACTCCCTGTCCAAGCTCTCTGGAGGCCGCTGAGGTGATCCATACAAATAATCCCCTCTGCATGGCTGCATGGCCTTCCTGAGCAGCTGCTGATGAGCAGGTGAAATCCTTCTCCCAAAGTCAACAAAAAGGGTTGTTTCAGTGACCACAGACCTGGAGATATCCAAGGGCAGGTTGGATGGGGCTCCTAGTGTCACGGTCTGGTGGAACATTCCCTACCCATTGGCAGGGATATCGGTACAACACAACCTTCATGAACTTCCAATCCAAACCATTCCATGAATCCTTGCTTCTGTCACCTCACCCTTAAGCCCATCATGAAAAAAAAACCCACCTCAGAGGTGTGTGAAACCCACACAAATATTAACAAGAGACCTAGGAGGTAATGGTTTCATCAGGCATATTCAGTTCCAGGAAAACTAAGCACAGCCGTGAATATTAACAAAAGATCAGTAAGAAAAGAGGATAGGAAATACGTTGTGTAGAGACACTTTAGAGGAATAAACATAGAAGGCTCATCTGTACCTACCCATGTGCACCCACATGCACAGACATCACATTATTTTTTTTAGTGTTTAAAACTCACAGTCAGTCTGAACCAGACTCAAGAGGAAGCTCTGAGAATCTGAAGTAATTTCTAAATCAGGTTTTGATTTAGAAAGATAAAGAAAAGCTCTGAATAAGGAGCCAAATTTCCAGTTGCATATTCCTGACAGAGACTTGGACCTGAGTTTTTATTAATCAAGACAAGATCCCAACAAAATTCACTGCTAGAAATAGTAGCAGGTGGTGGGGGAAAGGAAAAAGAAGAATAAAAAAAGAAAAATAACAAAACCAAAGCCATTGAAACCTAAAAAATCCCTGCAGGACAAGACAGAGTCTATGGATAAGTGCCTGCCACCACAATAGGATACACATGGCCTGTTCAAAAATGCCTTTGCAGGAAGCCAGGCCACAAATAAAGCAGGACATGTGGTGTGGGGTTGAATTGGCCACTTTTTTATTAAATAAACAATTGATCCGCATCAAGTAACTCTAAATCATTAGGAGGTTTTTGTTGATCCTGACCAGAGCTAATAGGCGCAGATTCCAACCTGCATTTGGAATTAAGATTACCATTCTTTGCACTTCTACCAACCCCTCCGAAATCCCAGTTCTGTGTGTCTCAGAGAGGCAGGAGAAAAAGGAGAGAGAAGACAGGGAGGGACACAAACAGGGAGAAGGATCTCTTTTCATCATCCAGGCATCTTCAGGACTGTCCAAGCCTGAAGAGGTGCAAACCCCAGGGGGGGACACACCAGTGTGAGGGTCATGGGGATGGCACCACCATTCCATGCCCACCACTGGGTGTTCTGCCCAGCACTGAAATACCATGATTGCTTCTGTCATAATTCTTGGCAAAGTCAACAGAAGGAGGTTAGAAAAATATGCAGGGCTAAATGCATCCTGCCATCTCCTCGTGAAAGGATTAAAAGCCAGATTTTTGCCACAACCTGATGGCTTTAAAGGTACAACAGAAATTGTAATGAGACATAGAAAAATTAGGAAGTATTTCACCAGGGCACTGCCATAATCAACAAAGATCACAATGGCAACAGAGAAAGAATATTTTGACCAAATGCCGTGCAAAATTCTTGTATTTGCAGAGGGTGAGATTCAGATTTGGCTCCTGTGAATACTCCAAGTTCACTCCTGCGATAATTGTGGCTTCAGATACATTGTCTTGCTCTAATGTTCTTGTATAATTTTTATAAATCAGAGATATTTCTGTCATTTTTCCAAGCTGCTGTTGACTGTTTGCTCCTCATTCTTTTTCAGGACCCGGTATTTTAACCACCTTTTGCTAAAAGCCATGCTAAGTGCCACCTCTCCATAGTCACCACTCCTATGCATCCTACTAAAATGGAAGCATTATGGAAAATCCAATTTGAGCCTGATGTAACTGAGAAAACACCTGTGAGATTCTGCCATACCTAAGGCAAGGTTAGGGCCAAAGGGCAAAGATCTGGGTTCAGAAGAGCATAAAATTTTATGGTGACAGTAAGGATTAAAATTCAGTCATTTGCTAGGAACATGAAAATAACATTTAAATGTTGTCACTCTCTAGGAGGTGCATTCTGCTTTTCAACTGATGATCCACCTCTGCCTATTTTGATTTTTCATCAAAATATGAAAAATACCTTCAGAGTAGTATTTTTCTTGAGGCTTGGTCCTGAAAGACTTGACCCAGCCCTGTGGGTCTATCGGGATCTCAGGACAGTTTCTGTGGCACCACTGACATCCCAGTGCTCAGTTAACCTTCTGTAGAGAGGGTTTTTGTTCATTTACACCCAAAATGATCCAGGTCTGATGTTTGTAGTGGGTTCATTTCCTATGGAGTAAAGGAAAGGAGAAAAATCATGCAGCACAATATATGCCATTATTAAAAAAAAAAAAATTATTATCAGGATAGAGCAGGGGCAGCAACTTCTTAATAAAAAAGATCCCAATCCACATTTTGGGTTCACACCTATCAAACAGCTTGTGGGAAAATAGTAACAGCAACAACAATAAACACAGGGGCAACAAAAATGTGGAATCCCAATGCCTGTGCCCAGAGTGAGAATAAAAAATGCAAAGCCTGGGCCACCTCGCCTTTAATTTCCTAACTGCTGTTTTGTAAGGCTGTGTCATGCTTCTCAGTTCAAACACGCTTTGGCTCTTTATTATTCATGGGCCTTTTTCTCAGTCAGTGGTGTTGAATAATAAAACAGCCCAGGATCAAATGGGCCAATTCTCCACGCCTGACACCAACTGCTACTGTTCGCTGGGCTCTGCCAAGCGTTGCCTCTGATAATGAGTGGGATTTGGTTAAACAGTAAATTAATGAATAATGAAATATCCAGGTTGATCAGTTAGAGAGCACGCTTGCTTTGCCCCGGGCCAAGTGCTCGGGGCAGAAATTACTCTCAAACGGCACTTGCCTGTGTGCTGGGCTGGATAACTATTTTACAGCCTATTGCTTGACAGGATGTTGGGAAGGGGGCGAGGGGAAGGGGGGAAGTCGGGGAAGCAGAGCGGGCTGGGCAATCTCCTTATCACCCCACATGGAGGGAAGAAGGGGCCACCTTGGGGCTTTGCAGACGCCCCTAGAAAGGGGAGAGGGTTGCAGGGTTGATGGGAGCGGTGATGAGGCTGAGAAAAGGTCTTCCTCCCTATTCTCAGGGCTTCTTTATTACTATATTGGTGGTGGCATCATTTATTATTATCATTATTGTTGATAATAATAATAATAATAATAATAATAATAATAATAATAATAATAATAATAATAGTTATTATTATCTTTACTTCCTAGTCTAAATTATGGCTATCACTGCCCCCCTTCCCCATCACTCTCAATTCTCGCTTTCCAGCAGCCCTGTCTGAGTGTGTTTCAGAGCGGGGCCATCCCTCCTGGCAGGACTTGAAGCCCGGACTGCAAAAGAGCCTCCCGGAGCCGTATGTCAGGTGTTTGGGGCAAATAAAAGACCCTGTGAAAGGCTCTGCCTGCACAGGATGGGGCACAGAAACAAGAGAGATGGAAAAAGCAAGTGAGGAAAGGAGAAAACAACCCTGAACCCTTCATTTTAATAACCCCTTACCCTTCATTTTCTGCGTCGGGAGAAATAAGTAGCTGTGAAATATTTCCCGCAGGTCAGCAATGTATGACTGCACCTGTATGTACAGAAAACACACAGGGGTGATTCTTTCTGCCGGAGAATGGAGGAAAAGCCCTACTTGGGTCCCACACTCGGAACTGTACCCCAGCCCAGGGCGTTTATTTGGGGTGCTGGTATTGCTCCACATCACCGAGAAAACGGCTACAATTATCAACTTTAATCCAGACGGGAAACTCTCAGTAACCAGCAGTAACCAGCTTACCCCCTTTTTTTCCCTTTTTTTTTTTTTTTTTTTTTTTAGTGGTTATTTTTTCCAAACTTTCTAAACAAGCCCAAACTTCTAAGCCAGAGCAAGGAGGGTGAGGAAAAATCATATACACATACTAAAAAGAAAAGAAGGGAGTAGAAAATCCATCTCTTTCCAAAATGCGAGTGTTCAGGTCGGGGCTCAGCTACTTTCCCTCTTCTCATGTCACTCCTAAGTTAAAGTTTAAGGAAACCTGTGAAGCATAAGCAGAAGGAGGTCCCTGCTCTGCCTCGGCCATCGCCCCCGTCCTTCCCCGGCAGCTGCCGGGTGCAAGGAAAAGCCTCCAGGCTCCGGCTGCCATGGCAAGGTCCCGGGAAATCAGGATTGGAGGGGTTTAATGAGAGCCTCCTTCATTTTCTGTCTTCATTCATCTGGCTGCACGGCGTTATGTGATTGCGGGGGTGAACAGGCGGTTCTGGGGCAGGTTAGAGCCGCTGTTTGCTTCATATCTCGGGCGGAATCACCTCTCACATTCACCGCCTCATCTTAACAGCAAAATCCTGAACTTTTCGTTTTCAAGTATTCGCTTCGTTCCTTCCTGCTTTCCAATTTAAAAAAGCATTTTTACTCCGAACTATTTCCATGAAAACCGTTTGCCCAAAGAAATGTTTTCTAGCCCCATTTGCAGTTCTTCCACCAGCACCCACCACTCTTTTCCCGTCATTACCAGTTATTACTCTGTGATTTCCTATACAGAGCTGGAATCAGGCTCCCTTTTTCCCAGCCAAACCAGGTTCCACTCTGCACTGGAATAAAGCGGAGCTAAGGGGTGACCGGGGCTAATCTCATCCCCATCGCTGCTCACAGTTTTTTGAGAAAACTGCAGCTTTTGGTTAAGTTACCAGGAGTTTCACTGGAGCAAAAAAACTGCCAGGTGATGCTTTGTGCACGGAGATAAACTGTTATTAATGCTGATTTAATGTGGTGTAAAAAAAAAGCTTCCCTGGTACTTTGACGGATTTTTACAAGTACAATAAATGCTCACACGCGTTTCATTCACATTGGTGTTTTAAACGAGTAAAGCCATGCATACAATTGCAATTGCAGAGAATACTCTTAGTAAATCTCAACACGCAATGATTTTTCACCTGGAAGGGACCAAAGGTTTTTGTTTTAAGGGAAGTGTCCCTCTGGACCTGAGGAAAGCATCCTCCTCTCATGCTGTCAGGAGATGCAGACGATTTCGCTGTGTACTTAACAGGACTGATAATCACTTCTCCACCCCGGGGAACCGTGCAGGTCCAGTGTTTGCCTTTGCATTAAAAACACCTTGCAAGTGTTAGATTTGGGTGGTTTGGGGGTTACTTTGGTTGGGGAATTTTTTTATATAATTGCGCCATTCGGGGCCGGAAGAGGTAAAAAGATTCTGAAAATTCGGGTGAGTAAAACATGCACAAACACACACACACTTTTTTAAAATTTTAATGTTGTTTGGAGGAAGCTCCAAAGTAATTGCGGTCATTTCATAATTGTGTGAGATTCGGGGTTTTTTTTTCCTCTTCATATTAAGCAGTGCATATAGAGACACTCCTAATTCGTAAACCCCCAGGGATTTATCCCTCCCTGCCCCACGAAACCCTCGCAGGCAGAGGGTGGATTTTGCTGGAAGGATAATCGGGGCAGCCCTTCCTCCGCTGGGACCCCGCGAGGTGCGGGAAGCAGCAGAGCCCAGCCCTGAGGGAAGCTCCAGGAAGGACCAGCCACTTGCACCGGCTGGACTCTTCTGCAAGGGTTAAATTCCCAAGGCGAAGACAAGGAGGGATTTTGTTTTTCCCTTAACTCCTAAAAGCCGGTAGTGGAACCGACTCTGGAGCTTCGCATGGCTGTGACACGAAATGCAACACAAGGTCCTGGTACAGCTGTGCACAGACACAGACACACTCCCAGCTACAGGGGAGGAATATCTGTGGATGCCTGTTTACTAGACAGACAGAGAAAACGAAGGAATTCGGTGAATATATTGGTCCCGGGGATTATTTAAGACATTTGACTGGTTCCATCATAGGGACACCAGATGTTATTTATGAGGTCTCGTATAAATGTGGGCCATACCGTGCAGGTGGGGAGGGAAAAGGAGGGGGGGGAAAGCCAAAGGAAGGAAAGAAAGGAGTTCACCCCAAAGGGATGAAAGACAAAACTGATGTTTATAACTATATAAATCACGCTGAAGTTTTGTAATGGAAACTAGAACTACCTGTAGTTTAAAGGAAGAGAATGGGTCAAGGCTGGAGAGGCAGAGGGAGGGAAGGTCCCTGCTGGCCGTGGCTGGGAAAGCAGATGAGAAACCAGAGCCCTGGGGAGGGGAGATGGTGCTGGGCTGGAGTGGCTGCAGCTACTCCCTGGGTTTATCCTCAGCTGGGGAAAATGTGAGGAGGAACACCAGGACTTAGGTATGCAGGGAGAGACAGAAAAAGAGAAGGAAAGAGAGAGGGAAAGAGAGAGGGGGGGGGGGGGAGAGAAAGAGAGAGAGAGAGAGAGAGAGAGAGAGAGAGAGAGAGAGAGAAAGAAAAAGAAAGAAAAAGAAAGAAAGAAAGAAAGAAAGAAAGAAAGAAAGAAAGAAAGAAA
>JAHLSL010000038.1:14393813-14426687 GCA_025920805.1 Petroica traversi | reverse complement strand
AAAGAAAGAAAGAAAGAAAGAAAGAAAGAAAGAAAGAAAGAAAGAAAAAGAAAGTCATCAATCCGATCTTGTCTTGTTGAAGATCGCTGGGAAAATGTAGTGGAGAGGAGGGGATTAGCAGGAATATTCCTGCTTTCCTGACACGACGGTCCCAGAGCCCAGAGTTCCACTGTCCGAGCTGGCTGCACGGCGGGGGGAGCGGGAGGAGACCCCGGCCCGGGGGAAGGCAGGACACACCACTGCCTCCAGAAACAGCGAACTGCACTTCATTATAAACACACACATAGATGCGCTTTGAATTTTCAACCTTGACACAGTCTCCGGGGAGCCTGGGAAACTCGGGGTGAGCCCTTCCTCGTCTCGCCGGGTCCCGTTTTAAAGGGAGCCCTTGGTTTCCACAAGTGGGTGCTTCTGCTGAGTTACAAGAGAGCTTTTGCCGGTGCATTTGTTTTTGTTTTGGTTTGGGTTTTTGGTTTTGGGTTTTTGGTTTGGTTTTTTTTGTTTGGGGTTTTTTTTTGTTGGTTTTGGTTTTGGTGTTTTGTTGGTTATTTTTTGGGTTTTTTTAATCCCCTTTTTACATAACTGTTGCACAGTTCTTGAACAACAGAGAAACTTCCTGATCGCCTTCTCCCCTCCCTCCAAACAGCCTCCCCCAGACTCCACTGGGAACGGCGAGGGCTGTTTTGGAAGGTTCCATGCAAAACATGTGCTCTACTAAAAATAATACCATCGGTGCGATTAAAACAAAAGCAAACAAAACAAACTAAAAAAGCGTGGCATGCCGCCTGGCTTTGGGGAATCAGCTCCACTGCCGCTGGTATTCCCATCCTTGTCCCCACACCTGCCTGAAGCGGGATAAAGAGAGAGCGAGTAGGAGAGGTTTGGGGGTCCCCACTCCCCGCCCTGCAAAGTCCCGGTGAAAATTAGGAAAGGGAAAGCAGGAGATTCCCTTTGCTCTGTCTCTGGCCGCTCCCCCACCTCGTTATCCCCGTCCCCGTTCCCCCCATCCACCCACCCACCCGCCCGCCCCCTCCATCCCGGGCCCCACAAACTTGCTCCGGGCGTTTTTGCCATCACACTACGGAGAGAAAGTAGGTCACGGCTGAGTCCAAGCCTGGCTGAAACCGAGGCAGCCGAGCCTCGAAAGCTTTCCCATAGAAACACACTTTGGGCTCGTAGTTTGCAATGTTGTTTGGTTTTAGTTTTTTTATTATGATGAAGATGTTGATTTATTTTGGACACCGTGGGCGATCAGCTGAGCCGGCTCCCGTAGTCCGAGCTGGAAGGAGAGGGAGAAGGGAGGTAGTTTGGGAGATGGAGGTGGGAATGGATTTATTTTTTTGCTTATCCCCCATCCCCTCCGAGAGAAATATTAAGCTGTAAAAACCGATCCACCGCCTGTCAGGGCTCCTGCACCTCTCCGTCTGCCCTCTCCAACCGACAGCTCTCTCTAAAAACCAACAGATAAACCCCAACCCAGACGAGCCTTCGGACCGGGTATTTAACTGAAATAGTTCACAGCAGTAAAAGAGAGGTTTTAAACCGGTTTTCCACCCTCAGGGCTCCGTTCGAGCACACGTGTGTGTTTGTTTTCAGGGTGACTGTGCAGAGGGTTAAATTGACAGTCCTTTCCAGGAAAAAAAAAAAGAAAGAAAGAAAGAAAAAGGTGTTTTCTATAGCATCAATAAAAAATCATTAATTAAAAAATCCTGAGGACCTAATTTACGCCCCCTCCTCCTTCCCCCAGCCGCAGGATAAACCCCGAGTGACTCCGGAGTGGCTCCGGGTTCGCCCAGGGGATCCGGATCCCCTCAGCTCTGCGGCGATTACAAACCTAAATAAAGCCGATTTGGGAACGGAGGGGAACGGTAGGGGGAAGGGAGGAGAAAGAAGTTTTCGTTTGAATATTTCCTTTTGCTAATTGCTTGTGCTGCAAGTGTAGACCCAAAGGTAGAAAACAAACCCGCATTGTGAATACGGACATCACTCCCGAGCTCTATATGAATATATACAAATTTACATCGATTTACACACATCCAGGTATGCATAAGTGAAATGTACAGTAACAGTAACACAGCGGTGGGAAGGAAAAAAAAAGTTTGCTGACTTGCAGGCTTACATAAAATTTTCTTTTAACGGCTCATACTTTAGAAAAAGATCTACTCCGAATTCATCTGGTTAAAGCAAAATGAAACAAAAGCTCACGTTAACATGACATGAGGTTTATTATAGGTCTGCTTAGAATGAGAAGGTAAGAGTGGGAAAAAATATGGACACTTTTGAGTCAGACAGAAATAAAATACCAACATTTCTGAGAAGCAATATTTATTGTCTTTTTTTTTTTTTTCCTTTATGTAGAGACATGTCCTGAATTTCCCCAAAGCCTAGATTGGGAAAATAAAGACTTCTTGGCGTTATAAGTAAATCCGTCTGCAGAATCAAAGCAGCACCAACATTCAAAAAAACTGAAGAGGAAAATACAACAAAACACAACAATCTCTTTTTTTTTATTCTTATTCTTATTATTTATGTAAATCAGGTCATCACTGGACAAGAAACCAATTTCTACCCATTACCATAACAGCTTGTCTATAAAGAACAGAAAAGATTCAGATAGGATACTATCTAGTCAAGCGGGATTTTTTTTTGTTGGTTTTATTTTTTCTTTCTTTTTTGTTTGTTTTTTTTTTAATACTTTTCATTTTTAAATTCCCCCACCCATTCACAGAGGTATAGAGTCACAGATAAATAACCCAAAAACTACTTGCTCGCCATATTTACACATTCCCGTTAAATTAAGCATAAATAAATATATACAAACTCAATACTGAATGCCTCTCCACATTTCTTCTCAGGAAGAGTCGATAAACTGATATTTCTCACTGCATGGTCAGATTTTTCAAGAAGAGGAGGTGAAAGGGATCGTTTGGGGCATAAAAGGAGAATTTTTTATTGTGTTTTCTTTTATCTTTTGAATTTCTCAATCGTTTTTTTCAGAGCTTTGCATTTGTTTGGGTCTTTTTCTTTTTTTTTTTTTTTTTTTTTTGCCTTTATTTCTCGCTGGCACACAGTGTTTCGTCTCTCTCAAAATGTTCAGGCATTTGCCAGTGTGTTCAGGGATGTTTTCTTTTATTTTTTTTCCCTTTGTATAAGAAAATATACTATTTGTAAAAAGCCTACGGTCTCTCTCACGCAGGGAACCCGGAGGGGAGGGGGAGGTGTCTGGATCGATCTGGTAAATGCTTATGGCAGCCGAGACAAGCACCAAATTCTCTGAGAAATGTATTAAAATAGAGGCCGACAGGTCTGTGTGACAAAGCAGGCAGAAAGAGAGGAGCAGGGGAAGGGAAGAAGCCCTTTGGGCACAGCTAAAGGTCTTAAAACCATCCTTCCCCCTCTCCCTCCCAGCCCCAAGTGCAAATTTGGGGATTTGGGGAGAGATTGGTCCAGGATGCAAAGGGACTTTAAACAGCTTCTCACAGAGAATTTCTATTAGGTGGGACAAGACACAATCCGATTTTAAAGAAACCATCGTGTTGTAAAAGGATTCCCATAAAATTGGCTTCTCGTTTCCGTCACATCTTGTGTGAATAACGACCAGGGGGGAAAAGAAAAGTCAGGGAGCATATGAAAATAAAGATCTTTCCAAATAAAGAATTGTTATTAAAAAAAAAAATTGTGAGACTAAGAATAAAATAAAATTTACAGCAACCCACCTGTTTGGTTTGAAAACAAACTTTTCATCGTCTCTCCTCAAACTTTTCCCTTGAGTTACAAAGCAAAGCTGCCGTGTTAATCCTCCTGTTTATTGATTTATGATCCCGAGGAAACCAAATCTTTTAATAACTCAATTATCAGATAAACGTTTGAGGTGCCCAGCCAACACAAGTAGTCAGGCTGGGAAAGTGGAGGGGGGCAGGAAAACGCCTTCCAGAGGGAGGCTGAGTTCAGTTTGGGGATGACCTCTCTACTCAACACTGACAGGAGCCACCAAGCAATGGATAATTCCCTTTGGGAGCAGCACTGGGCTGGGGGAAGGACAGAGGGATGTCCTCCTCTCCTGTGTTTTCTGCCTGGTTGCATTAAATCCTAAAACTCATGAATTTTGTCTCCACACTTTGGGGAGTGAAATGGGGGAGGGCATCCCACTGCAGTCAGTGGGAATTTGGCTTTATTTTGCCTGAGCAGTGCACAGCCTGGCATTTGCAGTTTGTCTCCTTCAGGCAGAAGTCACAAGGGGCAGACTGAAACTCTTCCCTCACCCTGCTTGAGGTGTAGGTTGTGGTCCAGGTGACCAAACCTGTGCCTAGGGGACATTTCAGCAGCAGCAGGATCAGGCCCTCACCTGTGTGAGCAGGTCTTTCCCCAAGAAGTTCCAAGGGTTCTCTGTCCCATTAACTCACAGTGGTGGTGGGATCCTGTCCTCTGCAGTTAAATAAAGCATTCCCTACATTTCCCCAAAGACAAGGAAAGGCCATTCCCAACATGCCCCCAAAGCCTTCAGCTGGATCTCTGGGATGGCACGGAGCAGGATCCCATAGCCCTGGGGAGGTGGAAGGCTCACAGCTGTTTTGGGGTCTCCCCACACCCCAAAGCCCCACAGGACTGGGTGATGCTGGAGAGCTGGGCTCACAGGCTCCTCACAAATCCTGTTTGCAGAGGGCAGGCAAAGCAGCATCCAATAAATGCTTCAATAAACAGGATATTCCCACCAGACAGAGAAGGGGCTGTGCTTTCAGGTTGGGGCCTTTAGTTCCTCCCCAGATCCCCTCTTTCCCTTTCCTGTGTTTCACTGCTGGGCCATGCCCTGCAGTGGAGCCTGGATTGTCCCATCCTGATCCCAGGCCTGATGAGCTTTGGGGTGGTTGGCAAGGGCTAAGGTTTGAAGGACTGGGGGCTGCCTGGGAGCTGCTTTCCAATCTGGGGATCCCCAGCGTGCCAGTGGGGCATCCATGATTTGATCACCACAGCTTCTCAGGTGACATCCACAGGGATGTGACAACCCCTACCACTCCCAAAACCCCTGGTAGGGACATGCCGGGACTAAGGACTGTCTTCAACTCACCCCAGCAGCCCACAGAGAAGGCTGCCTGCCTTCAGTGCCCCATTTTCTCACAGGAGAGCCCCCACAGTTTCCTGCCCCAGAAGAACCAAAGGTACATCAGGCAGGAGCAGCTCAGGAGGGGACAGTGCTCCTTGGGAGGAGGTTGATCCCTAGATTTCTATTGCCACATGTGTCCAAATGACAAGTAGAGAACAAGAGCTGAGACCTGGCTGCATGAAGATTTGAAAAGCAGAGCAGGCCCTCAGGCTTTGACCGCGTCTCAGAGAGCCAAGGGCACTAAGGGGGACCAGAGGATCATTTGCTCTTTTGTTTTGAGAACATTTCATTGAGGGATGTTGGGAGCATTGCTGAATTATTTCTCCCTCACTATCCTTTTAGGAATGTGTCTCAAAATTAAAGCAAGGTTAAGGTTCCTCTCTGTCTCTTGCTTTAAGTTCAGGTGTGCCTGCTTGAGATGGTGGGACCGGGTCCTGCAGCTTTCACAGGGATCCTAGAGGGAGCCTGACCCCACTGGAATTTTGCCAGTGACTCCAGGAGATTTACCCACACCCAGTTCTGACATAAGCAAAGAGATGTGTTAGTGCAGGAGCCCTACCCCACTGAGAAACACATGCAATTACCCGACAGGGCAGAAGCCAAACAGAAATTCACATCCTTACACTTCAGCGTTACTTTACCAGAGAGGACAGAGAAATATATGTTTTTTTAAAAAAGAAAAAGAAAAAAAGAGACAGGAAAGAAATAAGACTTCCCCTTCACCCCCACCACCCCAAATCATATGCATAAGACATCCTGTCAGACACCAAACCACCAAGAAAAACATTGGAGTTAAGTAGTTTTGCCCCCCTTACCACACCGACTTGTTCTAAAGCAAGAGTCACAAGACATTTTCCTTTTTTTTAAAAAAAAAAAAAAAAAGCTTTGTAAGAGAAACAGATTTCCTCAGACTGAGCTCAGAAATCAAGATATTCCCTGGCAAACCCTCCCCACTCCCATCACGAGGAGCCAGCTCACATGGCAACTCTTTCCTCCCTGGGTACAAAACCCTAGTGCCAAGCAAGTGCAGTAACATTCAACACAGCTCTTATTTTCTTTGCAACAGTACACCTCGATTTCAACTTATATTTTCATCTTGTTCAAATTATTCCCTTTGAGCTTCTTTAAAGAAGTGCACCTACAGAATTCAGTAACAACTGGCTTTGATTTGAAAAAGGAAAAAAAAAATAAAAATAAAAAAGTATCAGAATATCAGAATTGTGGATTTTTTTTCTCTGTACCTGATATATTGTGTAGGGATCTCTAGTCCTCTTTGAAGAAGCTCATAAGCCAAGCGGGCAAAGCTTTAGGAAACAGAAGAAAATAAAATAGTGCATACTCCTGAGAAAGAATTACATACTCATATCACTCATTTTTTGTTGTTGTTAACAGTTCTTTAAAAATGGGGGAAGATCTCTCTCACACACACAAGTCAAGGAAATTAAGGACCGAAACATTGGCATAGTTAGGAATATAAAACTCCTTAGAGAAAAAGAGGAGATCTCAGAAAATTAAGAAATCAGATAGCGCTGACATTTTACCAGACCTTACTTCCAAAATTTTGCAACCCATTATCGACAAGGCATTTTATCGTCCAAGACAAAATTATTGAATTACAAAGGTATGTTTGCATGCATCAATATGCGTGACCATGCACACATATTTTCCATATGTATATATGTATATAGCCACATATATACATATATATCCACAAACATACACAGGACCCCCTGGCCCCCGTGGGAATGGGGTGTGCACATTCACAGATGCCCACACAGAGGCACACACACACCCAGACACACCTGTAAACGCTGGCAATCTAAACAGACACTCTGTCTAGACCAGGAAAAAGAAAAAACACAAAACAGTTCTTAAAAAATAGAGTTGGCTGATTCAACTGAGCCACGGCGACCCCGAACGTCCCTCCTGGTGGCACCTACAGTTAAGAGGCTGCTGTGAAGGCAGCTGCTGTTGATGGCTTGGTGAGGGGTCTGGGAGCTCCCCTCCTTTCCTAGTCTAGACAGAACCAGGGTGGTGAGATGAGGTGGGAAGAGCTGAGGGGAATGAGGCCATGGGGTTGCTCAGAAAGGAACACTCTGGAAGATTGTTTTAGTCTAGGTGGAGATAGGATGTTGTTCAAAACAAACAAACAAAAAAGAATAAAGTGAAAAAAAATAAACCCAGTAGCAAGACAGACCGTGCAGCTCAGGAAATCAAAGCACTGACACCAAAAATGTTTCTCCAATTTCTTCCAATAAGTTATTCATTTCTTTCTTTTATTATTATTATTAATTATTATTATATTCCCCTCCCCCCCAATCATTATTTAAAAAATGTGAAAGAACAGAAGTGGGGAAAAAATCCTGGTGGTTGTCTTCACATGTTCCTGGCAAGAGACTCTGAACCACTGGTCTTGCGCCATTGTGCTCCTCTGATCTTTAATTATTGTCTTTCTTTTGTTATTATTTCTTTTATTTTTATTATTATTATTATTTTTGTCCTACCTAATAGAATTCTTCCAAAGCCCAATCCAGTATTTTTAAAGCTAAAATTAAGACGGTTTTGTTTTAAAAGATTATCTCTCTCTTTTCTCCTTTTATTTATTCAACTTTTTTTTTCTTTTCCTTTCTTTCATCCTAATTTTTTTTCCTCTCTCTCTCTCTCGCTCTCTCTCTTTCTCTCTCTCTCTCTCATTTTCTGTGTTTCTCTTCCTTGTCTCCATTTTTACTACCTGGTCCTTCGCCAGATGTGTGCCTGTTAGCAGTGTTGTTGTTCAAGAACATCTTGTCCATGCCTTTGAGAGCTTCAGTCAGGTAGTTTTGGAGGGCCGTGAGGGCAGCGCAGATAGCGGGGGCCCCAAAGCCATGAGTGATGAGGCTGAAGTGAGTCAAGCAGCTCTGAATGCCCGGTTCCAAAATTGGGGTGGGCCGGCTGTTTCCGATGGGCGTCCTGTCCTGGGCCAAGAGATCTGTGAATTCTTTACAAAGTTGCCTGCATGGGATAGAGGAAGGCAGAGGGAGAGAAGAGAGGTTGTAAGGTTCATCTGATAATTCTCTGTGGCAACCAAGGGCCAGGTTCAAAAGGGATCCCAAGACACGGGATGGGACCTTTGTGCCTCCATCCTTTTCCCCAGCGGTTTGCAGGGACCAGCCATGGTGAACCAGCAGCTCCCTGCTCTGAATGATGCCCTTCAGGGGAAAGGTTCATGCATTTCCAGGACAACATAAATTATGAGATTAAAATCTCTCCAGCAGCCACATGGATGCTTCTGAAGTGCTGTGAAAACCCAACCTTGCTTGGTGGCTTCAGGAACAGCCAGGCTGAAAGGGAGATGTGCCCTGGACATGCCAAGCACCTCCTGGAGGTCTGACCCTGCCTCAGAGCAGCTCCCAGAAATGCACTTCCTGAAGGGAACAAAACCATGCACTGGGAGCTGCTGGGTGGCACAGGGAAGGGCTAAAGCAGAGTTCTCCTGCTCAAGCTGGGCCACCTTATTGAGAAAAATCAGGATTTTTGGACTCCATTCTGGCTTATTCATGTCATGAGGAGCCAAGTGAGCACTTCCCTTTTTATTCTTGGGGGAGTCACACCCCAATTAACACATCAGAGTTGACACCTGGCTCTTGGTTTTTTGCCTGCACCTTTGAAAAATCAGATTTGATTTTTTTTAATGAATTCACACACAAGCACTTCCTTTTGAATTACTCTGGTCCAAAAGACCTTCAAGTCAACAGGTGCCTGGGCAAAGCAGAAACCCTGGGGGCTGTTGGGGTTCCCACAGGAATAATTTCTTTAAGGGTACCCAAAGGAATTAGTTTTTTTAAGACAGGTGCCTACCCAGGGACTGGAGATAAAAAAGACCAGAATTAAAAAAAAAAAAAATAAAAAAAAAAAGAAACCTTTAAAAAAGACATTCAGCTCTCATCCTCTGAAATTCTCTGAAATTCCCAGTGGGTTAAAGGTTTCAGAGGGTGGGAAAAGATAAAGGTCTACTTCTATGTGTATTATCCATTAAGAAAGTGCAAGAGAGGAAACTTTGAATTTGGAGAACAAACAGTAATGAGTCCAACATTTTACATCTTCAAAGAGCAAAGCAGGGTCTGCGAGCAATTAAAGTTCTGGGACATTAATATCTTCTGACCCTGTGGAAAAGGGCAATCAAATTCCAATCACGTCTAAAAAACATCTGGACAAATTTGAGCAAATGATTTTTCAACCCTCCATATATTTCTTTAAATTACACTGTCATCAGAGGCAAGCCACGTCCCAGAACATGAAATAAATGAGATCTTTTTGGGCTGGGATTTTTTTTTCTTTTCTTTATTTCCCCCCCCTTTTTCCTGACAGATGAGGATGTGTGAACACCCAGCACCCACTGCCGAGTGCCCGAGCAAACCATGAAGCACCGAGTGAGTAACTTGGGAGGCACAGGCTGGTGTAAATCATCACAGACAGCACACCCACCGAGGAAATCCCAAGGGAGAGGGATGGATTGTGGGGAGGGGGGAAATCAAGAATCATTAGCAGTGCGAGGTTGTGGACTTTTATTTTTTTTTCCTTTTTTCCTCCTCTTTTATTTAATATCTATATTTTTAATGAAATCATATGGGAAAGACACTGCGATTTGGTAGCAGACAGACAGGTGCGTGTGAGCAGCAGGAGGGACAGACAAACACACCATGGATCCAAAATGCTAATTTTTTGGTCCACTTTACATAGAAGTCATTTAACTGGTGATGTTTCGGAAGTGATGTACAATAGCTGGGGGAGCATCACCTACAACCCCTACAGGGGCAGGGGCTGTGGGCAGGACCCCCATGGCACAGGGATGCAGGGGGACTCGGGGCGATTGGAGCATCCTTCCTCCCCGCGGGGCTGCTGGAATTTAGAGCCTGGAAATTCCGTCTGCTCTCCAAACGGGCTCAGAGGAAGAGTTTGATGAGATGGAGGATTTTCTCCGAGTAGGGCAGAAAGGGATGGGTTAATTTGGCACTCACTTTGTGGCAAGCAGCATGTTTTTCCTGGAGTGAAGGTCGCTGGGGTCCGTGTGCTGTCTGTTCAGGTACTCAGAAACAGCTTTGGCTGGGAACTCCGTTTCACAGATGTACCCAAAATCCCGAGCTAAATGAACGGCCTCACCTGGAGGGAACGAGACTGGGATTAGCACCTCCGGGCACCGCCGGCCCCGGGCTGGGCTGGCTCCGATCCCTCGGGACAACTTTGCCCTGGGGGACACCAACTTCTCTGAGCCGTGTTTGAAAACCCGTTATCACCCCTTCCACCCCAGGGCCCGGCTCCAGAGCATCCCGTGCAGCTCAGGGCCAGGCTCCAGCTGGGTGTTTTCCCCCCACCAGCCCTGTTTTGGGGACAGAAGTGGATGGGACAGATTTTGAGCTGATGAGATTTGTCTTTGCTATGCTGCGCTCGTGTCGGTCTGTCCCCATCAGCTGCTTGTGCAGAATGGAGGGAAGAGCTCACACACACACACACCACACACAAAACTTTTACATTAACTGGGCCAATGAAAAATGCGAGAGGAAACTGATCAAAGCTTGAGAGACTAAGGACCTAAACTTGTCTGAAAAGAGCAGAGAAATCATTCCTGTTTCAATACCTCATTGTCCAAAATTTTACAGATGTGGATATATTGTTAATATTAATGTTAATTATTTGTGGGATGTTATAGACACGCTTTATCCACACACAGGGCACCTACAGCATTATCACAGTTATTGCCACATCTGTAAAATTATGGAGATAACTGCATTTACCCTGACGGCAATTTAACGATCTGCATTTTAACTGACCATCATGCAACAAGAACTCCTGACTGCCCGGTGCGAAGATAACAACTCATGGCAACTTTTTTTTTTCTGTGAACAAAATAATTATTATTCTAACTCTAATTCTAATTCACTTTTCCTGCCTGCCTGGTTTCAGGTTTCTTGCCTACAGAGGTTTGTGTCATCCAACTCCTACTGATGTACTTCATGCCACAAGAAGAAGACAGTAGCTGCAGAAAGGAGGAAAAGAGGAGGGGGGAAGAAACCCCTCAGACTCTTGAGGGATTCCACCAGATTATAGCTCAGCCCCTCTAGAATAAAGCGTTAAACCCTTTAAAGCATCGCCGGAGGGACGAGGGGGAAGATTTCCAACACGCAGGTATGTCTAATAACTCCAGGACCGCGTTATTTTTAACCACCAGGAGCTGCTTTCCAACGTCACCTCCTGCTTTCCAGTGCTTCTCGCTAATCATCAAACCGGTTAATGAAGGCAAGAGCAGCCGGCAGAGCCTGGAGGGGGGGTTCCCGAGCCGGGCAGGGTCCTCCCAGGCAGCGTTCGGGCAACGCGGGCCGGGACCGACCGGAGTGTTCCTGTTCCTGGCGATACAGGAGCAGCAACAACAAAGCCTGGCTGCTGGCAGGGAGGAGGAAAAAAAAAATAAAAAGGAGATAAAACTCCATCAGGTGCAGCTTCCTCCAAAGAAGGGAGGTCTCTGGAGGTAAACTGTTGATTTGTAAGGGAATCAGGGGAGAGGAGGGGAATGCACACCTTACTGCACACTTGACACAGATTTTAGCATCTCTACACAGCCCCACCGGCTTTTGAACCTCACGCCGGCTTCGGGGAGGGGCTGGTGCTGCTGGGAGCGGAGTGCACGGTGCTCCACACACACCGCGGGGGTGAAGCTGCACGCACAGGGCTCTCAAGGGCATTTGTGCCCCCGAAATGATTCTCATCTCCTACAGCGAGACCCTACACCCGTAACCTACCCTTGCACCCTCGGCAGCACCCACATGCGGGTACCTGGAGGAGCTACCCCCCCGTCAGCCCCCGTCTTTTTGCGAGCCTTCCCCCAGCAAGGTCTTGTCGCTCACGTAACTCAATCAAAAGAGTTGAAAAGTTAATATCTAGCACAAATATTTATGCTCGCTTTATACGCAGAAGAGATAAGTGGATTATTTATACGCCTCTCGGTGTGTGTGTGCAATGCAGATACATATAATTCATAATTGCATCCATACTATTCCAGTTAGGTTTTTTTTGGAGGGAGTCCAACTTCTCTCAGCATAAACACGCACATAACCCTAAACTTATTAGTGGCTCTAAATTTTCCTTGTCGATACAGTAACAACAAACCAAAGAAACACGCTGGCCACTAAAATGACATTAGGTGACTTGAAACTTCAGTCCCCCCTTCTCTCTCTCCTTCCTCAGGAGTAGCTGATCTCCTTGTTCAGCTTCAACCACCTTGAGGGAAATCGAACTCTGCTACTCTTAAATTGTTCTGCATTGTCACAAAAAAAACCAAAAAACAAAAAACAAACAAGAAAAAGGAAGGGGGGCAGGTAATTTTGTATTCTTTTTCCTCACTGAGCATCCTGTATTGGCCATAAATCAGCTCAGGAGGAGCAAATTAGCGGGAGGATGGAGGAGAGCACAGGGTGGAAATTAATGGCAAAGAGGAATGGGACTGCCCTGCACATGCACACAGGTGTACACACATTATCCACACCTACACACACAGACACGCTCCCTCGCTCTTGCCACCAAGAGGGATCAGTGATCCTCCGGCCAATGACTTCATTTTTGGGAATGGGATCCTCAGCCGTGCTGATGTTCCTCCTAACCCGCCCTGATTTTCACCTTTGCAAGGTTTTCCCACCTGAACCCGAAAGATGATGTGTTTGTTTGGTTGTTTGTTTGTTTGTTTTTGTTGTTGGGGTTTGTTGTTGTTGTTGTTTTGTTTTTTGGGTGGGTTTTTTTTGTGAATGTCAGACAGGAGCTCAGAGCAGGCAGGGGTGTGAAGGGAGCTGCGACTCTCGGCTTACCTTCCACCAGGGAGGTGAGTAAAGTGACATTTGCGGCCTTACGCCTGCCGGCTGGTAAATTCAAACCGATTTTTTCTAGCCTTTCTCGCAAAGATCTCCCCCCGTTTTTCGATTTGGCTCTAGAATTGCAAAGAAATTAACATCGTGATTAACCCCGCAGTGTTCCCGGAAGAAACGTTTAGTCTGTGCAGTCAGCGGAGCCTGGGAGGGTTTTCACTCGACGTTAAGGACTCTGGGGGTGTTGATTTCTGCTCGGGTTTGCTGAGATTTCCTTAATTTCTCCCAGGGGTGGAAGTGGAGATGAACCCACTTTTCTCCCGATTTTATCCAGGGAAATCAAATCACGTCAAACAGCAATAATTAATGGAAAGGTTCTGATCTAGAGAGCAGATGGGTATAACACCAACTTGTATTAGGATGGAGTAAAGGGAAGGGCAGGAAGGTAGAGGAGGACTAAACCCTCTGTTATTCCAGGAAAGAGCCGGAATGGGACGAGGGGATAAAAACCCAAATAAATCTCAAAAGTTCGAAGGGAATGTGTGTGCTCCTGTGGGTAAATTGAGAAGGAGGGAGATATTTATTAACCCGTTTCCCGCGTGTGTTCCTGTGACAGGAGGCGATGCTGAGAGGAAGAGCTCACCTGAGGCAGTGCGCGTTATAAAGAGGAAATCGATTGCCCAGGGCAAGATTGGAATAACTGTCGGAGGTTACTGATAAGGGCAATAAAAGGATGAGTGAGCTACACGTGGGAAATTCAGAGCTATTGTTCGAACGCCCATACATATGTAAACCCCCAGGGATGGAATCTTGCCACCTGCGAAGTCAGGGAGAGTTTTGGCACCTAAGAATAGAGTCTATCCCAACTCTCTCCTAATTCTTACTTAAAATTTGTTGAAGAATTAGCAGTCACACTTAGAGCAAGGAAACCAGGAGCTACAGAGAAACCAGACTGGCTTCCCACTATTTTATATCGAAGTAAAGAGGGCTGGATGGCAGAATTGCAGGAGAGCAGCTTTCTATATTTCATCTGCTCTGACCGAAAATCTTGTTTAAAATTTAGGTTCAAGATAGGAACTGAAGTCACCAGCAGCCAATAATTATGGCTTGGGCCACCTCCAGAAACCTGCTGAAGTTCAATAATAATGCTTCTTTAGCTTGGTAATTGTATTTTCTGCAGAGCATCTCTCACATGCTCCACTTGTAGCTGTACAGAAGGAGCAGGCAGGTTAGCATCTGTAACTAAAAATCTCTGCTGCTCTCCCTGGCAGCTGAATGACGACTGCAGACATCCACGTGGAACAGCAGCTATTTTAGGAGCCCCTAATTCTCACGTGGATATTTGGGTGACCGACCGCATGTAGCAGAACTTTCCCCCTCGTCTTCAGACACAGAGCCAGAGCCCTTGACGTCATTACAGATTTTTTTTTTATTTTTTTTTCCGGGGGAGAGGGGGAAACCCCAAACATCAACATTTTTAAATATTTTAGAGCCTACATATCCCAATTGCTGCTATAGGAGTTTTCAAGATATTTCATATTCTAAGATTAGCAACTTTTAAACATGATCTGCAGTTTATTCACTGCCAATTTGCATACATCTGTCCCTGTCTAAGAGTTTTGATTTTTTTTTTTTTTTTGGTCTGGTGTCTACCTCACACATAGAAAATTAAATATTGTCCCCTTCGCAGCCTGAGTGGGTGAACACACCCCTCATGGCTTCTCCCCTGTTGTGACCGGAGAGAGAGCCTGGGCTCACCTTCTTACTGACAAGTCGTGCTGACAATTCACAGTCCCTCAGGCACTGCCAAGAAGAAAAAGCCCTTTCTCCCTGGTAGCCTTTCCAGCTAATGGCCTCAGAGCTTAAATTCTTGTTGTTTCTGCACAAAAGCACAAACTCCCACTTGTTATGATGGAGTGGCAACCGGACCTCAAGGTTATTCCTTGATGCCCACTTTCTTCAGTATCAACAATGCCAATTATTTTGAGGTCTTCAGCAAAGTCCAGCAGGACATTAGTGGGTGATTTGCGCAAATATTAAGCAGCCCCAAGACCAGCTCTGAGTAATTCCTGTAGCAACTCTCTCTGTGTGAAGCACGAAGTTTTTGACTTTCAGAGCTACTTGGTGGCTTTTCCTTAGTCAGGCACTTGCCTATCTTTCAATTTGCCAATCAGATCCCTGCCAATTTCTTGTGTGACACCACGCGTCATAATTGACATAATTGCCTGATCTTTATTGCCATGTAGAGAAAGCCTGGTGGGTTTATCTAGGAAATCCCTAGAAACACATCAGGTCCTGAAATACTTCCAGTTCAGCCCGAAACACACCCATCATGACATTTTATTTGTCCACTTTCTAAGACAGAAGTGTGAGGAGGAGAAAAGACAGGAGTGTGTGCATGGACAAGGGGAAAATCTTTCTGTCTCAATTCCTTCATTTGGGGCTCAACAAGGCCAAATCTTTCTCTCCTCTCCATACATTCATCCCGATGTCTGAACACAGCATGTTTTCACCTTCCCACCAGCATTCCACACACGGGCTCTGACAATAGGATCAACACATATTTGAAACCATCTGTACCAAGGATTTCTGGGGCATGCATGGAGGCCCAGACACATTCCCACATTTGCCCCGGCCTCTTACCTTCTAAGCACTCCTCCTAGGAGGGACGCGTTCAGACACTCTGGAGGGGAAAGGCGTCTTTGAACTTCTCCCACAGTTACTTTATACTTTGAAGTGGAGCTAAGCAAAGACAAGCGGCCAGGTACAGAGCAAAACACCTCTCCGGTATTGACCGAAATTCCACCCAGGAAGCCATCTTTATTCATCATCAAAGAAGTAACAGATTTTGGAGGAACCGGAACTGGAGAAAGAAAAGGGGAGGAGGGGAGAGAGAAATCATCACGCCACGAAGGAGCACAGGAAAACCACAGTCTCTCTGACATGCACAGAACAGCAAAATGAAAGGGAATTTTGAGTCTCTGGCTACCTCCAGCAACCTAAAGGGTGCTGCTCCCCCAACCTCTAGGAAAGTGCTCCATGAATGATGGATGGAGAGAAGGGTGGTACAGTACAGCCTCTATGTAGGGTTTGATCATTGGGAAATAAAATACATATTGGCAAGCACCTGGCAACTTTCGGGTTTGAGCCTGTGTCTCACCCAGAGCCCCCCGATGCCTTTTGTACAACGGACAGCGCCTTTCTGGAGGGGAAAAAAAGAGGAAAATTTACTTTTTTTTGGCTAATGTTTCCATTACTGCTAAGCTGAGCCAGGAATAAATTCACTACACAAAGGGAGTTGCTGTCTTAAATAAGTATCAAGGCTGGAGGATACAGCAATGAGAAGACAGCTCTGTTATTGCTTTGTGTTTTTATTAAGTCTGGTTTATGAAATAAAATGAGTCTTTTCCTTCAGAAAAATGAACACCAGGAAAAAAAATCTGGTCTAACCACGGTGTTCTCCACTCTGATCATATTGTGCTGTCCGTGAGTTAGTAGGAACTCTCCTGCCCCTAAATAAAACTGATTTAGTTACTGCAACACGTATTTAAAGGATGTTATAAGGAAAAGTAAAAATAGAATGATAAAGTGAAAATAAACAAAATATAACCATGTTTTTCTCTTCAAGATAAAGAGAAACATTTTCTCTGAGAATCCAGTGAGGTTATTTTAAGAGTAACCAAGGGGATTATAACGAACAAATTCCTATAATAGCAACCAGACCCACTCAGAAATAAACAAAAAAAATTGGTTAAACTAAAACTGAAAGCCATTCCCCCGTGACATGAATTTTGTTTACAAATGAACTTAAATAGCTCCCTCATAATTGTGTGTAACTGTTATGATTTACAGCAGGTGCTCTAATCAATCAGCCAATCACTTTAATTTATAGGGAGCCTCGCTGCATTTTCCCAGTTGTTTCATTTCTGCAAGTAATTGATAACAAACCGTACTTAAGGTATGTTTTATGCAGGAGTTAATAAGAGCTGACAGCTGCTACTGCTGCTTCCTCTCGGATCCGCGGCAACACGCGTTTCCTTATAGAAAATATACGCTGAAATTGGGGCTTTTGCTGGTGGGAGAGCCCTGGCAGTCCAGCGGGCATGTTTCAGAGGAGAAGACTAATTGATTACACACCCTCTTCTAGCAGATACTGCTCCACAATCTCCCGTTTCCACTCAATCAATTGCAAAACCAATTCGGCAAATAATAAGGTTCTATTATGCACATATGCCAGCTATTTAGGTAGTTATAATACATGTCACTTAAGTAATAAAAGCCCTGTTTATTTGCAACATATCTGGAGAATCAAACCATTAGGGTTGAGCGGATATTTAAGTCGTCTGGAGCTGCTAAACAATAAGATCGGGTATCCTAATATATTACCAAGTGCTAACTACTGGGCAATTGCCAATTTTATAACCTCAGTGCATGGAATAGACACAACCGTGTTTCACTGTTTTTATTACAGATAATTTCCTACTGCCAGACCAGACCCCCACAATAAAAGCTCTATAACAGCTAAAAACCAAAAGGCATGTCGATTTTAGATATACATATTGCTTCGGATGCCTTGTATATAGTCTCCAGTATAAACAAATTATTTTGAGTGGCTTGACTTCAGGGAATCGGAAAGTGAAATGGATTCCTATTTCTCTATTATTTTTAGTTAGGCACTTTATGCAGCTCATAAAGGCGGTTTCAAATAGTTTGAGAAGGGCTCAGAAACAGTTATAAAAGAGTTAGAGGCCCGCTACAGATTTCGTTGCTATTATCAGGATTTTTTTGCCATTGATTCTATAGGAAAAGACTCGTTTGTATATCAGAGACAGTAGCAGCAGACCAAAAAATTGTATTTATATTTTCCCCCTCGTTATACATATCTCTTATTTCATGCACAGAGATCTGTTTGAGTAAAGCATCAAGCAGAAAAAAATAGAATTTTAAACAACAAAAAAAGTTAGATTAAAATAGTGTCACCAGACAGATTTTCATGACTGGCATTTTTTTTTCCTTGGGACAAACACACGGGCTCTGCGGCTCAAGTACACCTTTACCGTGGCTATATTTAGTGACCAGTTTATCAGGTCACTGTCCAGTGAACTGAGAAATTAAACAAGAGGCAGCAATTCCACGAACATCTGATCTTAGTCCAAACTCACTAAAGAGAGAAGGACCCGTGCAATGCTTAAATGTACCTCACCCCGCTCTCTTTGGCCTTTCGGAGCACTCATTACATTAGTTAACCTTTGAATTATGGATTTTCACGTGCTCGGTGAGGTTTTTTTACCCCTTGCAAATTGCTTTTGGGAAGCAGGCTGGCTCCCTTCCCTGCTCTGCTGAGAGCTCCTCAGCTTCTCTTCCCAGCAGTGTTTCCCTGAAAAGGACGGGATGAACAAACCCATCAGCTGGAGCCTGACAGCTCCGAGCCCGCGTGAGAGGCTTGCCAGGCGGTGTAAGCATATCTATCGCAATTTCATAGCTCCGGAGAGATCTATTCTATCTGGGCTCCAGATCTTCTGTAAATTACCTAATGCTGCCTCGAAAAAAAAGTGTTCGCCATGCAATGAATTATCTCTATCTATATCATATCTATGTATTTATCAGGGCTGGAGCTTTGCAGATACAGCCCAGGCAGCAGCAGAGATAACAGAACGTGGAGCTTTTGTGGGCGAGGAGATCTCCACGTCCGTGCGAGCGGCTGCTTGTGTCAAATCCCTGCGCGCGTGTAAATAAACCCTAATGCAGGGTGTATTTTTAGCCCATGTCAACTTCCCCAGTTGGCCAGGGGCTGCCACAACTGCTGAAATGACACGGAATAACGCACGCGAACCCACGCAGCGTCCCCACCACTCCTGCTTTCACTTTATCCCATTTAGTCCTTGTCATCCCCAGCAGAAACTGTTCGAGTTTCTTTCACTCCCAAACTCTATTTTCTGCGTCTATGTGAGCACTCACAAATACAAATTCCCACTTTCAAAATCCCTGTCTTCTCCCTTCTTTTATACTTCTTCATTTACCTCCTTTGTCTCTCTATTTTTTTCCCTCTCTCCCTTTCCACCACTTTATCTTTTTCCTCCATTTTTTTTTCTCTCTCTCCTCCTGTGGTTACTTCCAGCCTCTTTGTCATTTCTCCCCCTTCCATTTCTCTTCAGCTTATCAATAAACCGGGAGAGCAACAGTAGCCGCTTGATTTGTTAGTAATTATAAGCATACTGTTCCTGCAAACGGGATCTCTAGATGAGTGAGATCGCTTTAAAACGACAGCAGGAAATGGTGGGGAAATGGAGCATGGCGAAACTCAGCGTGAAGCTTTCAGTTCTTTACATGTTTACAATTTTCTGTGCATACATTAAGTCTTAGGCTTTTTCTTTTCTTCTTTTTTTTTTTTTTTTTTTTCCCTGGTGGTGGTTTTCTGTTGGGCTGCTCGCCACAAACGTGTGAAAACGAGCACTAATGTGAAATAGGGTGAAAAAAGCTGTTTTAACGACAGTAAAACCAAAGAAATAATAGATTTGTGTCCTGCAAACATCTGTTTAAAAGGGTTTAAACTATGGATATCATTGCAACAACCCAGCTGAATAATATGGTAGTCGAGCAGTCAGTCAAATAATCAATCAGAAGAAATATTTCTCGTATTTCTTACTTAAAAGCGTCGTGGACAAATTAATTACTAATAACCTACCAAACTACTTCCAAACATTTTTTACTCAGTCTGCTGGGCTTTAAATGAGAAAAAAAGTTCTTTGTCTATGCTAATAACAAGACTTTGCTGTAGCTGGTGATTCGGTCTGACTCAGTAGCCAAGCCTAAAACGCCCGGTATCAGCGTCTTAGACTCTGAAACTAAAGAGACACGGATCTTATCTTAATTTTAAGGAACTACTACGAAAAGTGCGTTTTCATCTTCCATTTCCTTCTGTCCCCCTTGTCCCCTCCTCTCCTCCCTCCCTCCCTCTCCTCCACCGCAGTCCCCGGCCCCTGAAAGCCGGGACTAAATATCAAGGTAGAATGTGTTCCTTCGAAACTGTTTTGCCTTTAATTAAAGGGGATCCTCAGGTTCAGTGGGTAATCCAGGAATAAGCACGAAACCGAATGGCACTGAAGCAGCATCCCCTGAGCCCCAGATCCATCACCTGAAAAGCTGAGGCCAGAGTGGTTCTCAGTTAATCATTTATCAGCTGCTCCAAGGGTTGGGGAGGAAACTCGTGCTGGATTATTAACAGCTAAAAACAAAAGGTTAAGGCACCTTCTTTCATGTGTTTCCTCAAAATAGGAGGAACAATGGAGCGTGTTTGCAAGACCGTGAATTAAGGTCTTCAAGTTAAAATGGCCTTTCATGCTAAATCAGATGTGAGTGTGCAGACGATCGTCAGAAACAGCTGAAAGTAAATAAATACATCAGAATAATTTTAAGGTCACTGACTGTGCCCCAGAGTCACAAAAAATTAACTTGGGACTCAGGCCATGTAAGGTTTTGCAGGAAGACAACTTCTTTCGCCACAGAGAGTGCCAAGCAAATTTCAGATGAGCACTTGACAAGGGGACCCGATCTTTTATTCCTGACACATTGCAATCCTTCCCTTCATTTCAGCAAAAATCGAGGGAAAAAACTCAAAACGTGCAGTCGGTAAGCTCTGAAAGCTGAGTTAAAGCTGATATTAATGCTCTTGGTGATGATTATTATCATCTTGATGATTTATCTGGCTCCCTCCCTCCCACTTCCACCGCCCAAATCCTAATGGAAGTGGGAGTTAAAGATGATTTTTTAACGTCTCGTTGGATTTTTAGACTGTTAATGTACCGCATCCCCCTCATTATTAGTTTATTGATTGTTCATTGACCAGCCCCCTTCAAATCGTATTAACCACCCTCTGCCAGTTTAGATTAGGGGAGTTTAAAAAGCACCTTTCATTATTCCAGCGCCACCACCACCACGGTGGAGTTCAGGCTTGGAGCTTAATGCTCGCTCTAATGGGGCAGCTAAGAGACAAGGGGCCACGGTCCCTGCCTATTGCATTAATAGCTCAAAGGGGGCTAATACAGAAAATTAGCCTTAAACGAGCTCTGGAGATCTCCAAATGAAAGAGCCATTTATCACGCTGGCTACCTTCACTCCACTCGTTTGCTCTCTCTACTGGGAACAACTCATTTCCTCTTAACTAAATTACTCCAGAAATGTCAAGTAAGCTCAGATAGCAAACATAACGAGAGCCTGGGTGTGTGTAATCTGTTGTGGGGGATCGATGCGTGAGATAAATCAATAGCCCTGTATGAATCCCTAATAATTTCCTTAATATTTTGGCAAACCTTTTGCATAGAGAGACAATTCCCTCTGCAGGCCTCAAAAGCCATAAGGGAACAGACTCAGCCTGGGTGATGTAATTAAGTTTAGGCTTCAAGTTCCCATCACAGTTTCCCCACTACTTTGCAATTAAAGAATTTTAGGCACTGAATTGGGGTTGGGTGAAGCAGAACCCCCGTGATCCTTGTCTACCAAATACGAAATCCAGGAGGGCTCCACTGCACAAATATCTGTCAATGTCTGTGTGTCTGTCTGTGCCATCTACCTGCAAGAACGACTCAGAGTTTAAATAACTTGTTCTTTTTTCAGAGTGCACCCTCACAGCTACAAACTGCAGCGACAAAGTGAAATTGATACTGAACGCTCTCTGTGTTGCTCCTTCCCTTGTTCTGATTAAATATTGACTGCCACAAATGTGGCCTGCTATTTATTATCCATTTCTCTTCCTCTGCACCCAGGAAACTCGCTGTGAAAAATAAAGTACAATATTCCTTTATGCTGGAAAGTTTCTTGGAGCTCAACCTTACTTCTAAGGAAGAAAATGCTGCTCCAGTGACTTTTAAACATCATCTCAGTCCCTTTTTTAGTAAGCTTATTTCCCAAGTGCATGTGTCTCCTGTTCATCATGTGTAAACTCAGAGTATCTCTTCTTCTGGCTGCAAATAGGCACAAGTAATCCCACCTAGATGGGGCCGGGTCTCTCTGGGCAGCAGCTGCTCCGTCTGGGGCCATTGCAATGCCCGCACACACGAAGCACACCTAAATATATGCCCAATACACACAAAAACCTACACGTAATACGTAATAATTGCAGGCATTCACATTCTACTCGCTAATTGTACCACCCGGCACGCACAGGGAATGTCTCTGCTGTCCTCGTCAGCTGAAGGAGGGGGAGACACGGAGAGCGTGTGTATTCAAAAAATATATATAAATTTTTTTTTTTTAAATAGTATTTTGGATTTTATATTCTGCGAAAGACCAGCACGGAACAACCTTAGAAAGGAGACTCTCGACCACAATTCAAGTACCAATTAATCAAATACACCCAAGAGGGAGTGTATGAGGTGTCAAGTGGGGGTGGGGAAGGGGGAGGAGAGTGAGAAAAAAAAAAGTTAAAAATACAACCAGATACCATCAGGTTACAGACCCTGAGTAGAAACCCCACTAAACATCCAAACTGAACGAAAACAACAGAAACAACCTCTTTTTTTTTTTCTTTTTAAAGTTATGTAATTTTCTGTTTGTTTTTTTTTTTAAACAACCTTCCACCTTTCAATAGATAATCATAAATGACCCTGTCAAATGCTCTTCAAGTTTTCATTTGTCCTCTCTCAAATAACCAGACCTTGATCGTGTGTGTGAAAGAGAGACAGTACATGGAGATTTAAATTTAAAAAACCCAAAACCTCCAAACAACAATCAACAAAACAAACAATAAATACACGGAAGGGCCTCATGCTGCCTTCAACACATTTTAGATAAACAACCTCCCTGTTATTTTGCTTTACGTCCTAGAAGATCGTGGCTGTTAAACTATTTTGTGCACATTTGACAAATAACAAGGTCCTGGAGATGAGTGCCGCTGATAGTAAGCATAAGGGACAGCGTTTTTAAGCCTCATCTCTGGTACTTAAAATTGAATCTAGAAATAGAAACTCCTTAGATAATTAAAGATAGCTTTCCCTCCATTTGCAGAGTGTGATCTGTTTAATGTCTATCAGCATAACACAACACTAATCGCCAAGCATCTTCGAGTGACTGTCAGAGAAATGTAAAAAAATTAAGCAGCTGCAATACGCCCAAAATGAGTTATTGTAATTACATTTAATTAGTTTAATTAGTTAATTATTTTGCTTACAGCTGTACAAGAGACTGCAAACATTTGTTAATATCACATTCGCTTTAACAGTATGGGGTGCTTCTGCAGTTGCACTAAATCATGAGCGCATATGCAGAAAGATGTAAAAAATGGGCTCGGGGAAGGGGGGAATCTTGGGGGAAGGGGGAATCTTGGAGGCAGCGGGGAAGGAAGGGGCTGAGGCTGCCTTTCCATGGGCATCTCTGTCTCCTCTCCGCGTTTGATTCTCCTGGGAAATGCGTTTAAACCCCAAAGGGAATCAACCCCTTCCCCCATTAAAAGCCAAGGGGTCCCCACCGAAGGAAAGGGGGAGGGAAGGGGGGCGGTGGAAACTGCACTAGAGCACGGGGTGCCCCATTAGAGAGCATTTGTGTAATTAAACCCTCTTCGGAGGGCGGGGGAGGCGGGGATCTAAACTTTTCCTTTCGCGTGTCTTATCCCTTCACTCTATCTGCTGATCCAATCAACCATTCATCGTGCTGCCAGGAGTGCCTGCTTCCCGGAGAAATTCATTGCCCCAAAGTCAAAATATATCACGGAGACATCGCCACACAGTAAAAGTTTGTCTAGCTTGTTGGAATAATCCATACCTTTTTTAATGACAGACTGGTCCAATAAGTTCATACCGCTGTTATTGGCATCTTCAACTGACTGTGGATATAAAAACATCACTATTCAAATTGACTGGATATTAAAGACTTGCGTGCATAAATCATGTCATTCCAAACTGGAGTCCCTGTTATTTCCATTTATATTAATTCACTAGGGGAGGAGGGATCATTTTTATATTGTTGTTATTATTATTACTATTATTGTTGTGTTATTATTATTTCCCCAAGTCGACAAGGAAATGAAATTCTTACAAATTATGCAGTCTTCTAATAAAACAAAAGGAGGTGTGAAGCATATGGGTGCAATACAGGTTTTGTTATCTTATAAAACATAGATATCACATAGACTTCTTTGCATTCCATAAAGCTTTATATTTCTTCCTTTGAAAATGTGGCAATTTGGCAACATCTGCAAGATCTATTGCATGACATAAATGAACGCGATTAAGGACAACTTGAATGTTCCCTCCCCTTTCCTCCCCCTCCTCCTTTTTCTTTTTTTCTTTTTTGTTTGTTTGTTTGTTTGTTTAACCCTGCTACATCTTAATAATTCAAGGGCCATTTACTTTATATATCATAGTTTACATTATGGACTTTTAATTAAAGCCTGAGCCTTTCGGAGCGCAGTGCAACGCCCACATCGTACAGGGGACGAGCAGAAAGAGATTTACAGCTCCCGAGCTTCTTCCATGTCCTGAATTAGTGGGGACGGGGAGGGAGGAGCGGGAATACACATTATCAAAAGTATGAACCATCAAATTGATTGCCTAGGAAAAGAACTTCTCCCGATTTCAAAGCCTTCTTTCCCCCCTTTTTCCCCCTTTCTTTCCAGCCCGCTGAGGAGCACACCTGTTATTATGGCATTAACTTCTTTAGCAGGGAAGAGAACAAAGACAGGCACAGAGGACACAGCAAATGTTGGGTTTAATTTCTCAAAACGAAAGTGGGATATACAAAAACAAACCCCAAACAAACCAAAATTACTGCTGAATCTGTGTTTGGCACACTAAAATCATCTCTGAAAAAGGTGTTACAAGCATAATTTGTTGCAGAATTCCGACAGGTTCCGTTTTAGGGTAAATTCTGGGGGAAAGGGGAACCTGTGGGTTTCTTAGCTTTGTTATTTTATTTTTCTCATTACTGTTAGGTTTTTCAGTGTTATTGCATATCTGGGGAGTTGTCACGTTTTTCCTTGATAAGCAAAGCACCTTTCCAGCAAAGCAATTATTTACTTCACCATTATTTTAACTTCATATTTTCTACACCGAGAGCCTGAGCTTATCCGGATCCGGCCCTTATCTCCGTCTCTGTGCTCAGCGGAGACATTCCAGATGGAATGCGGTTTAGGAGAAAATTACATCTCCCCAAAATGTGATGGAACAATATTTTCTATGAGAGCTTTCCTTTCATTTTCCTTGAATCCACCCTCAAACGAGCGCACACACAGAGCGGTGCCTTATGTGCTGCGTTTGGGCATGGCTGTGTCTCTCTCTCATAATCAATAGGCTACATACCTAAAGGGCACAAAATAAAATTACAAAGTCTCCCCTCCTTTCCCTGAGCAGCTCCCAACGAGGGATGATGAGCAAATCCTGCAGCCTGCTGGAGTGCAGCGTGGCGCACGTCGATGGCACAGAATAGGAGGTAAACGTGAAACATCACCTTCCCTTTATTTGATTTTATTTTTTTCCATCTTTGCTCCTTATCTCACCTTATCTCTGGAGTCGATGGCTGCGCGCACCCTTTATGCGTGTGCGTGCACTCCGCTCGCTCTATCAGCAACGTGGGTTAGTTGTTGTAGTTAATGAGAAGACTCCTGTCTGATTTTCTATCTAATTACGCCCTCCTGCTGGGTTTTTGTACAGGATATTCGCTCAGCATGCTGGCAGTTAATAGTCACAGAGAGGATCGTAAAGATTTAATTAGGACTGCATGCGGAAACGTGGAAAAACAACTCAGACTTTTAATTACTAGACTTCTTTAGTTAAAAGTGATACCAGGGGTTACTTTATAAGAGACTTGGGTGTTTTGGTGCAACTTAACTTTCCGTGTCTCTAGCTAGCACGTAGTAGCAGCGTGAGTGAGGAGGAGGAGGAGCGGAGGTGTGCAGGGAGGGGAAAGGTGATGAGTTTCCAGATATACTCGGAAAATCCGGAGAGGAAGAATCCCCTCCCTTCACTCCTCCAATAATCTGATAGCATGAAGCCTCCAAAGCACCATCTATGACCACGTTATTCAACGCCTGTGGATACATCTGAGTGAAAACCTTAAAAACTGAGCTCTGTTTTCCTCCAGAATCTAAAGAATCTGAATTTCCCCCTCCATTTTTCCTTAACCGAATCCTTTATTACTGTAATCCTACTTTTGCCCAGCCTGTGGGGGGAAAAAATATCTGGCGTTGCAATGGTGGATTTTTTTTCAGAGTCCCTATTAGATGATTCAAATTTTCGTTCTATAAGCAGGTCTTGGCTTCCCTGCTCTCTGTCTGAAGGTTGTAAATCGCAGATTGAAAATTCCTCTCGAGAGGGGCAGCAAGAGCAATACAGTGTGTCCTGTTTACAATAACAGAGCGCTATCGTGTTACAATCACTTAATTCTAGCCCTGGACAATGGCTCACATATGGGCTGGGTTTGGTGTTTATAAAATAACCACTGTTTCTTTCTGTCACGCACTCTCTCCGTCTCCTTCTCCTCCGCCCAGCCCATTCTCATGGCACATATTTGATCAGACATGCATAAGCTGAAGCAAAGAGAAACATCTTTATCCAACTATACATCTATATATCCGTTCAACTTTTTTTTTTAGACTACTGAAATAAGAAAAAAAATCCCAGTATTTGAAACTCTGCCTGGAAATTATATCTAGTGATGGTGGATAGTGAGTATACGTTGCCTAAATAAAAATCCCTGTTGCTAGATAAGGTTCCTCGAATCTGGAATAAATTCATATTGAATATCAAGATGGAAAACTGCCCAACTTCATCTGTCACTAGTGGGGGGACGAGAATAGAAAATGCTGAGCGGCAGCAGCGAGTTCTGGGCTGCTTCTCCTGCTGCCCGCGTTAACTTCCAGTTGGACACCTCTTCCTTCACGTGTTTCTCCTTGGGATACCCTCCTCTCCCTCCTCTCCCTCCTCTCCCTCTTCGCCTCCTCCCCCAACCTGGGAACAAACTTTCAGAAATAAGGGGCCTGTTCAACTTCCTGCTGTCTCAGCACCCCAAACCGAGAAGCCCAGCCCTGCTGGCCACAGCCTCGCCTGCCCCATCCTGTCCCCATCCCATGGCACCCACCCTGGCCCCGTCAGCCCTGGAGAACAGGTCGCGGGTGGCCCCGGGTGGCCCCGCTGCTCTGGGAGCTTTGGGGGGAGGCACTTTCTGCCAGTGCAGTGCCCTGCCCGCAGAAGGGATGTTTTATTGGGAAACGGATGGAGAGCTGCTTGATTGGAGCTCCTTCTTTCCTATTATTTCCTCTCTTCCTTTCCTTATGTCTTTCCTTCCTTCCCTATCTTTTCCCCTCCCTTCCCTCTCTATCTTTCATTCTTTCTCCCCCCCCCCCCTTCGCCCTTTCTGCATTTTATCTTTTTCTTCTCTCTTTCTTATCTCTTTCCTTTCCCTTCTCTTTCCTCTGTTTTACTCTCTTTCTCCCAAGAGCACAACAATTACGGGCTATTCTTTGGGGAAAGTGTAAATATCCAAGCACAAACAGTACTTAAAGCCTATCGGCTGCGGAGAGAAAGGAGGAGAGCGATCCCCTTTCTGCATTCGCAGAGGTAAAACTCGCCTTGACTTGCAAACCACTTTGTCTGAGCCAGGAATGCGAGACGAGACCTGCGCATCGCGCCCGTGGCAGCCAGGGGCTGCCCCCAGGTCTCAAAGCCACCTTGGAAACCCGCAGAAACCAGCGACCCGGCGGTCACCGAGCTCGGAGGCAGGAGCAAATCCAAAACAGCAAAACCTTTCTTTTTCTAAAGCATTTGGCCCCAGCAAAGCTCGAGGATTTTCCCGTGCAGCCCTAGGGCGAGCCTCAAGCCAAAGCAATGCATCCCCTCCGCTTCCCTGTCGCTGCCTCCTCTCATGTGCAGCAGCATCCTTTTTCACGGCTATTTTTAATCTGCCCAGCTCCTCTTTTCTCCTTTCTTTTTCCTTTTCTAGGAGTTTGAAGTCGTTATTTCATCCACTGGCCCATACCTTTATTTATCCCAAGACTAAATACATATACAGATATTATATAGGATAAAGAAATTTTGAGGGGGAAAAAAATATGAAAACGCATGGAGGGGAACCCCCAAAATCCCGATTAGGAAAGCCTGAGGCAGGGCTTGGACCCTGGAGGCTCCAGCCCCCGGCTCGGGGGTCCCCACGGGCTGGCCATGCCCTGCTCCAGCAAGGTGCAAACCGCCCCAGCAGCGAAGCTGTTAAGGGTCCTTCTGTTTTTAGGAAACAACACGTGATGATGAGTTTCGCGTGGGATGGAAGAAAGCTGGGAAATACTGTGCTTTGAGCCCGGCGAAACTCCTTTGTTATCCAAAAGAGGGAATGGAACTATTTAAGATCAGTGCTACCTTACCAAACACACTAAACAAATAAGGGGGGGTGGGGGGACGGACGCGGGACTTGTTCCTGATCACCAGTTATTGCTTTTGGTTTGGGTTTTGTTTATATTTTCCCTCCCTCCCGGATGAAAAATGTAGTAATTCGACAGTTTCATCAAAATCTCTGAACGGCAGGAAATTGGTTGGGGGGGAGGAAAGGGCGGAGGAGGGGAGTGGAAACTGAGATTGCATGGGAAATAACTGGAATTCGAAAAGCCAGTCTTGAACTCTGCCAGCTTTTGAAACACGTGGAATATTTAGAGCAGCATGTCTGCCTTCCCCCTGCACTGTGCTCCTTTGCCATGTAGGGCAGGGTTTATAAAGCAGAGCCTGTGCGTGACAGCGAGGAAATAAATTCTCTTATTAAAAAAAAAATAGAAAAATAGAAGGAGAGGGAGGGGGAGTACCACAGTTACAAACCCCGAGTGGAAAAAGAATGGCAACCCACAGCAGCATTGCTGGAAATCCCTCAGCGATCATTCCTAGCCCAGGGACGGGGGACTCCGGCTGAATCGCCCAGGAGAAAGAAACGCGGGCCTTACCTGGACCTCCTCCATCCCTGGGTGTCCGATGCCGTGCAGAGAAAGGCTGTCCCCCATGCCGGAGTCAAGGCCATGGTGAGCTGAGTGCAGGAGGACATCTGGCCTCCTTACTGAGTGGTAGTCCCGCCTGGGGTCCAGTCCCGAGAGCTGCGGCAGGGCGGCCCGCGGCTGTGGCAGCAGTGACCCGGTTTCTGATCCCACCTCTTGCCTCTGCCTCTGTCCCCAGGGGTGCTGCTGGGGCTGATGCAGGGGGTTTAGGGAGTAGGGGTCATTGACATGGGAGTAAGGGTCCTGGCTTTGGTGGTAAGGAAGAGGCTGGTAGGGGGGTGGGAAATAAGGCGGCTGGAAATCCGAGGATGGGGTGTGAGAGAGCGGAGGAGCGCTGGAGTAGGGTCCCTGCGAGACGGATCCCAGCTGGGACAGCCTGGAACTGTGGCTGGGCACTCCATCATGCCGGTCCTACAAGCGGGACGACACACAGACAACAACAACAAAAAGAGGACCTTTTAAAAATAAAACTCATTTTTAAAAAGAAGCACAAATCCACCCGAAGTGAAATAAAATAAAATAGAACGTAAGCGGTTGGAAACTGGGATTCAGATGTGCCCCCTTAGCCCACCACTTATTAGAAATAATCCAGGGTTTTGCACCCACATCGTGTCTATTCCCAGGAACTATCGAGAAGGGGGAAGGGGGCGGGGGGTGTGAGGGAGAATTCTTAAATGTCATAATTAAAAATGTAGGACTAGCCCTCCAAATAAATGTACGATCTGCAATTTCAGACCAGTAGTATAATTCCCCATCCCCAGCCCCCTCAAATCAAACCAAAGGTAATATATATATATATATATATATATATATATATATATATATAAGTTAAGAGAATCAAACTACCCGTCTATCCAGACAACCCACCCCTTCTGTCTAAAGTTTCTCAGCATCTGTTTATTCCCTCTGCTGAAGTCCTGTTACTCAAAATCACCAACCCATTTGCACGTGGAAAAGCTCAAAAAGAAAGTTGAACTTCTCGGAAGACTCCGAGGTGAGAAGTTTCGCAAAAAAGGACTTGGGAAAAATAAAAAAAAAAAAAGAAAAATAAAAAAAAAGAAAGCAAAAAAAAATAAAATCAGGGAATCTTTGCTTAAAGGGAATCTACTCCTTAGAAATAAATTTTAAAAATTCAAATAAAATAAAAATGAAACATCGGTATTGGACAAATCCAGGCGCTATGATTTCTGCAGCAACTTCCAGTGTCTTTTGTTTCCTTTTCCAATATTATATTCCGGAGAATGGGGTGGGGGTTAATTGTAATGAAAAGTCTTTGGGGTGTGTGGGGGGGACAGGGGGTGGGGGGAGTGTATAGAGGCTTCAGAGAAAAGGTGGGAGAGGAGTTTTGTCCAACTCCAACGCACTGAAGCTGCGAGGTTAAAGTAAACAAGAAAAATATCTATTCCACAAAGTGTAGCTCGAACTCCCACAAGCAATGGCACACATGGTTTTAAAAAAACCCCAAAAACAACAACAACAAGGAAAAAAAAAGTTCTTTTTCCCCCTGTTCTCCCCCCCAGACTCCCCTAGCTCAAATCGGGAACACACAATGCAAAAAGGGAGAAGCAGCTGCAAGCCTCCTCCAATTATTGTGCTAAATTACCAAGCCAAAGGCGTTTAAAAAGAGAGAGAGAGAGGGAGAGAGAGACACAACAGATCGAGAGAGAGAGAGAGAACATGCAATTCTAGTACAACATGGATCCAAACTCACCATGGCGGAATAGGTGTGGACTAACATCTGGAAATAAAAAAAGTCTTGTAATAGCTAAAAATAAAATAATGGTGATAATACTAATAATTGGAGGGAAAAATATCAAGGAGATCTGCAAAGGGACGTGTTGAACACAGGAGAACAGCTTGAGATATTTCGAAGTCTATCCATCAAAAAAAAAAAAAGGTTAAAAAAAAAAAAAAGAAAAAATAAAGAAAGAAAAAAAAAAAAGGCCAATGCCCCCAAAACCGAGCCTGGAAACCTCTATCTACATATATGATTTACCCCTCCCTCTCGGGTTTTTTTTTTTTTTCTCCTTTTTTTTGTTTCTTTTTTCGTTCTTTCTTTTTTTTTTTTTCTTTCTTTCTTTTTCTTTTTCTTTTTTTTTTTTTTTTTGCCTTTGAGCTCCCAAATACAATCCTCTTCAACCCAAGGCTAGGCTCAGACTGCTCCGCTACCCCTTCCTCCCTTTCCTTCTCTACACCGCCTCATAATAATTGATATTCATGACTATTAATATTACACGACTACTTTAAAGGGAGAATGCAGGACCAAATGGAGCGTGAAGCTGGCAGGCAGCTCGAGAGCTCCCCTACTATTGTAAATGACGTTCATTCAGTGGAGAATTACTAGATGTAATCAGACGAGGGGGGCTGGCAGAGGCAGAGTTTGGGGAGAGGGAGAGGGGGGAAAAAGTTTAGCGAGGAAGAGGCAGAACTTCAATTAACTCGAGCGGAGGAAAATGCGGAAAGTAGACACTGGTGAGCTGGAGCAGGGAAGAGAGATGGAGCAATGCTGGAGGCGAAGAAAGAATGCAAGAAGAAGAAGAAGCTGCAGAAGAAGAATGTGTATTTCTTTTTTGTTTTAATATATATTTAATTATACATTCCTTATACGAGGAATTTATTGCCTTTGTTGCTTTTGTTCTTGCAGTTTGTTGTTGGGGTTTTTAAGCAAATAATGAAGAAAAAAAGAAGCTTTTCTAATTTTTTGGGGATAATTTTCAAGGGAATGCAAGAAGAAACGTGCAGTCACTGTAATATATTTCTATTTACAGCGAAGACCAAGCCCTTCTGGTGCATGTTACAGACCGTATTTATTCGCAATAGCCAAATAAATACTTGAATCTGCGTAAAGTTGGGCTCCATTTTTTTTTTGTCTGAATCCTCTTTCTAGCGCCCGATATGGAAAAAAAATATAATAATAATTTTATATATATATATATATATATATATATATATATATATATATATGTACATAGATCTCCCGATTTCCACTCAAATGTGAAATGCATGGAGTAAATTTTAAAAGATAGTAAATTTATAGTTTTGAGGCAAAGCCAGGGGCGATATAAAACCTTTTTGATGTTGCAGGAACCCGTTCAACTGGACTGTCTGCCATTTCTGTTAAAGTTCAACTTACGTTCCTTCCTAAATAGACTCACACTTCCCAGAGCAGCCCCCCCGCACGCACACGCACACACACACTTTTGTTTTAAGAACAGATTCAGTTTAAATGGATGAGACGCCTCTACCATCGTGTTGTTAATTATAAATCGGAAAGAAGAGAGCGAAATACTTTTTATCATAAATCTAGAGGGTTTAGGCTCTTAAAAAAACCCAAAAACCAAAACAAGACTACTTTTTTTTTTTTTTTTTTTGGTGTAAGACTATACGTTCCAAAACGCCCTGGAGCACATCCCCAAGTCAGGATAGCCCTGCCCGCAGCTAAATCCCACCCGACCGCTCCCCCAGCTCTTCTCTCCCACGGCAATCTGCCGTGGGTGCCTGTAAATCCACAGCGCCTTAAAACCCTCCGCCAGCAGCAGGGTGAAAAAAAGCCCTCATGCCCGAGCTCGGCAGGCAGGGAGGGGAGATGTTTTGTCGCCTGCTGCTGCTGCGGGCAGAGACAATGGCCGGGCTGCGCCGGGAGATGGGAAAAGCAGCGAGGGCTCGGCAGGCTGGGGACACGCGAGGACACACGCACACACAGACACACAGACACACGGACACACACGTGTGCGCTCATTCTCTGCCCGTTCTGCACATGCTGCCTTTTGCCAATGTTAATTAGCCTGACGGCAGCTTTTGGGAGTGGAGACGTTTCTCCCGTGCGGCCGGCGGGTCCCCTCCCTGCTTCTCATCCATCCCGTCCTTTCTCCGGCCGGGGGCAGCCGCAGCTGTACCTTCCCTGGGTCTCTTCCTGCGCTTTTCCCGGGAGTTTCCCCGCTGTAAGTGCCAAGGTGCTCCCGGAGGGGAGGGCGGCCGGCGGCGCG
>JAHLSL010000038.1:14330473-14384988 GCA_025920805.1 Petroica traversi | reverse complement strand
CCCTTCCCTTCCCTTCCCTTCCCTTCCCTTCCCTTCCCTTCCCTTCCTAGAAATATCTGGCAAGGAACATTTCTGGCTACACAATTTTCCTATTCATCAGAAGTTCCTATTCCTCCAAAATCCCATGGTTTTTGCTCATCTCAGAAACTTCAGGCAGCTTCCAGGCACAGTTTGGGAGTCAGGAAAGACCAGACGCTCTTCCCAGGAGTCTGAATCAAAATGATCACCTTGATTTAAAGTCCCTTCAGTCCTTTAAAGTTCAGAAACATGGATATAAACTACTCTGTGCTAGTTAAGTCATGGCAAATAATTCAGATATAGCCTAAAAAATAGGCACAACCTTGTTTGATTTAGGCTAACTGTGTCCTCACTGCTTTCCATGCAATATTCATTCCAGTGATAGAACATCATATTAATATTAATATAAACATGCAATTTAGAGCTGTAATCCTAAGGTAATTGTATATAATTTCTCTCATATTATAAATGCAGAAGCACAATAAAAGTCAATGTTTCCTTCCTAACAGGCATAAGAATGAGCGAATGTAAATGAATCATTTTTAACTGCCCTGAAATTAAATATTTTGTTCTCCACTATCAAAATGAGAAATTTGAAAATTCCAATTTTAGCTTTTCTCCCACTCCTAGTTTTGAAATGAACGTCTAATGATTTGATTTGGCTACCAAAAGAGAACTTACAATGTGAAAAATGCAAAAGTCTGTTTATGGAGTTTCAGAATACTTTCCTGAAGATGTACTGACAGTGCTCCTTGAAAAAAAATGTCTCTCAGAATTGCTGCTCCATTTTGATAACACTGGTCTTTGTTATTAAGGTTCATCATGGTCAACTTTTTCTCCAACAAGATAATCACAAGCTTTTTCCCCCCACTTTTTTTTTTCCAGGGGCTTTAAACTGAGGGGTTTTTTTCACATGTTGGAATCACAAGAGCAATGTCAGAGTTCCCTGAATGACCAACCTTGTTTCTGTCTTTTTTTTTTTTTTTAATAAAGCCCCTCTAGTAACTAGAGTTGATTATGAGTTAATGAAGAATCTGTAAAACTTCAGTGAAAACACAAACCAGAATTATTCTTAAAAGCATATGGGGTATAAATGAAGGGACCTTAATGAGTGCACTGGAGAGAGGGGCTCAAATCCAGGAGAATTCTTCCCTTTCCCAGCCCTATTTGGATTGCTCCTGAGTGCGTGACCGTGTCCACACCAACGTCTTTACTGAAGCTCCATTTTGACTTACCTTGTTCCTTGTTGATCATCATTCATAGAATCCCAGAATCCCAGAATTGTTTGAATTGGGAGGGACCTTAAGAACCCTCTCATTCCAACTCCCTGCCATGGTCAGGGACACTTTCCACCAGAGCAGGTTGCTCCAAGCCCCATCCAACCTGACCTTGAACACAATTAATCAAAAAGAACCTGATCACATCCCAGAGCATCACCTGGCTGACAAAAATTAGAAGAGATCCACGTTGCAGCAGCAAGAACCACATCTAGCAAAGTTCCTTATTATGTCAAAATTCCTTATGCCATGTAGGATCTCTTGCGCAAATGAAGGGTGCTGCTGTTTGGTCAGCTTCTCTCATTCCCTAGGGGTTTCCATTTGTGCATCCCCTGAATATGGAATTAGTCTAAAGTAGAGCAGCAAATCTATTTTGTGCAAGTCATGAAAACAGCCACGAGACAGACCAGGAACTGTGGGACAATCACAGCTTTGTGGAAACAAAAGCTGCAATTGCTCTGTTAATGTAACTCATGCAGAACACGGGCCAGAAATTCTGCATGGAATAACAGTTGGATGGGCTACAGTTTTCCTGCAGAAGCACTAATAATAGCACTGTCTCGGTTTTTCTTTTTAAGGCCACAGACATAAAATCTTTGCCTAACTTAATAAATTGTTCCTTTCTTAATCACTACCTCTGATGAAGATATAAGTCTCTTTTCCATCCAGCGTTTTCTTGAAGTTGAATCCTTGAACAGTAAAATCTTTTGATGGGGTGCATCTGTTAACTCTTGCAGTTCCCTGTATCGCCTTGCTGGTAAATGAGTAAATTGTTTTATCTTTCATTATATGATAGTCTCTTGTACTTCACAGAATCACAGAATGGTTGAAGTTGGAAAGGACCTTTGGGGGTGGTCTGATCCATCCCTGGTGCCCAGGACCATGTCTGGATGACATCTAATAGCTCCAGGGAGGGAAGTTCACAAGCTTCCTGGGCAAGGTGCCAGTGCTCGGCCACCTTCACAGTAAAAAAGTGTTTCCTGGTATTCAGAGGAACCTCCTGCACATCAGCGGGTGCACTTGACCTCTGGTCCTCTCACTGGACACCACTGAGAGGAGCCTGGCTCTGTTCTCTTTGCACCCTCCCTTCAGAAATTTAGGTGCATGGATAAAACCCCCCTTGACCCTTCTCTTGTCAAGGCCAATCTGTCACAGCTCTCTCAACCTTCCCCCACGAGAGGTGTTGCAGGATCCAAATCACCTCAGGGGTCCTTTGTTGGGCTCTGCAGTCTGTCCATGTGCCTCTGGCTCTGAGAAGACTTGAACAGGACACAGCTGTGAGCTCACCAGTGATGAGCAGAGGGGAATGACCCCCTCCCAGCTACTTCCAACACCCCCAGGACACCCCAGGACACCATTTACCCCCTTGGTGTGAAGGACACATTGCTGGCTCACATCCAGCTGGGTGTCCAGCAGGAGCCCAGGTATTTCCTGTAAAGACTCAGACAATGTTTTGGTGATGCCAGGGATGTCACATCACTTTATTTGGTCCGCCAGCTGCGCCATGAAAGGGGCTGGCAGAAATAAGCTTCACATTCCATGTGCTGTTGCTTCATACCTGTGGCAGATGCAGCATGACCTTTATGAATAAGTACATTTTATCCTTTTGTGTATTCAGTCACAAGGCACTCTTGGCCTTGTGCCCTCAAGTTCAAGCTCAAGCTTAGTGGATCATCCCCTACCACCAAAAATTCTCTTTCAGAGCTGCTGCCTTCCAGATGCCTTCACCATCTCATAGAATAAAAAATAATATTTTCTTCTTAGATACACAAACTCATTTTTCATCTGTTAATAAGTTGTTTACTGACATCCAGCTTGTTGAACAATCCAGATCATGGCCTTAACCAGTTTTCCCTGCAATCTCAATCAAATTACAAAAATTATACTCAATTATATTATCTATTCTCATCAGTGAAAATATAAACTATTGTCAGGGCAGGAACTAAAACCTGAAAGTCTATTAGGAATTTACATGTTTAATCATTATTCTCTCTTCTTCATCCCTTTCTTCAGGATCAAATAAATAGATTTATAGCCATTTATGGCAGTTAACATTTTGATGAATTGTTGTATTTGTAGTCAATAGCCTTGTGGTTGCAAGTTAAATGTGCTCTAGAACTTGATCAAATTTGTCATCTTGTTAAAAAGAAGAAAAACGAGTTCATTTTACAGAATTTATTTTCTGTAAACCCATATTGATTAGTGTTAATTACATTATCCTCCTTTAATTTTTTTATTAATTGAGTCCTCAGTCAGATAATTCATTAGTGGGAACAGAACTGATGCCAGACTGTTAAGTATCTAATTATGTGGCTTTTTCTGTTCATATTTTGAAAATTTTAGCAACAAATTAGCTTCTATGCTTCACCAAGTTATAAAAAAGAGAAATATTTGTTTTCCAGACAGCTGATCATTTCTTTGAAAGCTCCCCAAATTGTCATATTGTAAGATATTGTGCAACCCCAGATGAAATTATTCTTTTAGTTTTATCCATGGCATTTGTTTTCTTCTTTTGAGGCACTAGTTAATAATTACTGTGAAAGGTTACTGGACCTGCTGCTCTGGTTTGGGACCATTATTGCACTGGAATGATCCCTGCTGTTAAAATACTCCCTCTCTCTTTTTTCTCATTCTTGAAATTTCACAAACCTGGAAATAGTGGCTTTCCATGACTTCAGATGGAGTATAGAAGAAACCCCATGTGTTAGATGTAAGAAAATGAAAAATCACCTGAAAAAACCTGAAACATTTCTACTCCTTGTGCCCCATTGTCCCCTCAACATGGGTGTGAAATCACAACTGCTTATAATGATCTGACAGATTCTCTGCAGAGCAGAAACTGAAATACAGGGGGGAAACAAACAAACAAACAAACAAACAAAATTCTAAAATATACAGATAAAACATGCTGAAATGAGATCAGTAATTATATATGGATCATGTATATTCCTCCCAGAAGCTGCTGAGTGCTGTCCAGCTATGTAGTGGACACACACTGTGGTTGTAAGAGGGGCTTTTAGTGGGACAGGAGAAGTTTGGGGACAGCCAGCTGGGTTCCAGGGGCTAAAGAGAATCCAGTTTTTTTTGTTATTGTAATTTTTGAAAATGGGAATTTTGGGGAGTCCCAAATACAAAAGAATAGTAAAATAGTAAACAGCTTGAGCACTGCTCTGCAATCTCTACTGCTCTCCTAATGCTAGAAGAGCTCCTGGAAAAGTTTTGCCTTGGATTAATTTACAATCTCCCAAGCATGGGAAAAAGGGGCAGCACACATCAGAGATCTTCCCTCTTGTGCAGTCTGGATGCAACCACCTCTTTTGAAGGGGAAAAGCCACACCGTATTGTTTTCCTGGCTTCATATTTGTGAGGAATACAAGAAGTCTCACAGAATAAGGGGGAAAAATATTGCTAATAAACAGAGCTGTCTGGAATTAATCCTGGCCCTATTGAAGTCCATGGGGATTTTGTTATTGACTTGAGTAAAGGCTGAATAGGGTCATTAAGATAGCTCCAAGGTACTTGAGTACCAGAAATCAAGGATGTAGTGTGATATTGGAAAATAAAAGGAATTATCACTCTTTTGGGGTATTCTATAACTAGGTGAAAGGAGGAAGCTAGGAGGTTCTCTTTGAACTGCTATTTAGATAAAAGAAAGCTCATTGCTCTCAATGGTAAATAATAGATCACTTCATATAATCATCTTTAAATATTATTCAGTAAGTCAGACTTTTGTTTGTCATCCCAAGAATTATTAGAGTGCCGCTAACATTAGAAGCAAGCTTCAGCATTTTGGAATATACACAGACTGCCTATATTATTATTATTATTATTATTATTATTATTATTATTATTATTATTATTATTATTATTATTATTATTATTATTTCATTATTGTTGTTGTTGTCGTCGTTGTCACTGTTGTTGCTATTATTGTTATTTTTTATATTATTATTATTTTAATGTTAAACAGATCACCTTTATTGACAAACATCATTATCATTTGAATAACAGAATTGTTTATTTTGTCTACAAGGTGGGACTTTTACTTTGATCCTCATTCAGCAGCTGCAGTTGATGGAGCCCTTCACATTGGAGGCTGGGAATGTTCACCTCACTGAGGCTTCCTCAGATCCTGAGAAGGCTCCCTGAAATATGGGGCTGACAGGTATGACACAGGAGTTGCAGGAGATCCACATCATAAATCTGTAACACTTATTTAAATATTATGAAATGAAAAATGTACTTTACTCCAAAATATAATGCATAATTGACTTCTTCTGGCTTTGGCTTCATTTTTGGTGCCCTCCCCACATGGTCTTTGTTGAGAGTTTGCTTTGACACGTTTGTCTGATCTGAATTATGGAATTTTTATGGAAATAAAAATATTTACATAAAAATATATATATAAAAATATTGATATTTTATGGAATGGTTTTAATGACCTTCCTGAGGGCAGGCTGTCTTTACTGCACTTTGTACAAAGTCCATGATGATCTGTGTGTCAGAACTGACTGATAGGAACATTTTATGTAATGAAACATAATCAATTAATCAAAAGAAGCAGCTAAGTGGCAGAAGCTGCTTATGAAAGCTGAGGCTACAGGTTCCTGAAAACAGCTACCCAGAAGTTACTAACAGCAGCTGAGATTGAAAAATCAAAATCCATCTTTATCATAATTGAATGAGTAATGAACGAGATGCAGCTTCAGTTTTGGCAGGCAATTAACAACAACAAAAAAAAGCACATGGAGCTGAAACGTTCTAATAAATAAGGACTGAAATATATTCACTGCCCCAAATATTGGTTTTGCTTATCGAAACAGCCAAAAGAGCACATAGATCATCTGGCCCTGCTGCCTGTGTGTGTTGCAGAACTCATCAGAAGTCAGGGAACTCATCATATCCTTGGCTATCTGTGGAAACACCTTTACAGGACAGTCTAGGGACCATTCCCTGTCTGGTTTGTGGCTGAAGTTCAAGTGTACAGGTGTGGCCATGCTGTGACAGTTGGCCTCAGGGCCAGAGATCAATCTGTTTAGCAGTACTAATGAAAAAAAAAACCCACCAACAAAACTGCAAAAACCCAACCAAGTAATAAAGAAAATGATTCAAAACTTCACCTGTGACTGCTTGGTTTCCCACTGGTGTAGTCTTTCTATGAGCCTGTTGGTTTCCATGAGGAATATTCTTCCTATGCTCTTGTCTATGGAGTGACCATTTTTGAGGTGTTCTGATTCTTTTCTTTTTCTCAAGACGCCTACCTTGAGTCAGCTCAGCAGGTTAATAACTGTACAGAAGCTGGAGCAGAGGCTGTAACACCAAACTGACTGCAACTGGAAACACTGCCATGTCTGGTGGTTGAATTGAACCCCAAAAACTGGAGGACAGGATGGACAACAGAACAGGTCGCTGTAACTCTTTTTTTCAATGACAGAAATTCAGTCCTGAGCTGAACTAGTCCTGATTAATTAAGAAGTTTCTCTCATTCAATTTTAACTGAAGGTGAGTTTAATGTGGGGGAGTTTTCACTCTTTCTACTTAAAAGTTAAGAGTTTAATCAAACAAGGTTTCCTCTAGAGTCAGTGGAGTTGTTCTAACCAACCAGTCTAAATTGACATCTGACTTCTATGTCTAAAATTAGAGACCTGTGCAAAGTTGTGCGTTTGTTTTTAGTTCAGTAAAAGACAGATTAAATGGAGTTAACAACTGTTGTAAGGTAACAATGAAAATTAGGCAAAGGCAAGTGGTACCTGTCTATTCATTTAGTTAAAATGAAGAGTGGGTCCACAAAACCTCCTTTGCTGCCACAGTGTATTTGACACTTGTTAATCAGGTGTGAAAGGTTTTTATTTATTCAAAACAATTGGTGCCACCACAAGCATATTCCCCTGATGCAGATTTCAAAAGTGCTTTTGTCACACAGGATTTCTAGTTTATCTTTTAATTGATAGGAATGAAGGGGAAAAAATAAACTTTAAATGTGTTTCAAAAATCATTATTTCTAATGGGTTTTCCTCATACTCCTGTCCCTAACTCATTGTGCAAAATTTTTATCTCTTTGTCCATCTTTCATTTGTATTTTCACATCACAGGCAATTTTCAAGGGAAAGTTTTCCCCCTCATTTCCCAGATCCAAGTTTGACAAATAAGGAAATAATATCTTGGCATACCTCCAGAAATTTATTCGAAGAGAATAAACTAACATACTCTCTACTGATCATCCTAATTCTCTATGTGGTTTTATTACAGGCTTCACACTGCATGTTAATTGGCAAAGGTTCAGTGCTTTGACAACACCTTAATTTATCTGACCATAATGATGGCCCAGAGTGGCTCCTTAATATTTATGTTAATGCATTAATAAATAATAAGAAGAATAATAAAAAAACCCCACATGTGAAAACTAGATAGCTCTGGGTGATAGCAATAATGGGATCACATGCCCAGTCTAAGACTTTGGGTCACAGAATCACAGAATTGAGATTGAAAAAGATTTTTAAGATCATCAAGTCCAACCATCCCCACTGTGTTCAGCTCTAAACCATGCCTCAAGTGACACTTCCACATGTTATTTTCCCCACTTCCCTGGGCAGCCTGTTCCAATGCTTTACAACATTTTCCATGATGAAAGTTTTCTAAATATCTAATCTAAAACTTCCCTGGTGCGACTGGAAGCCATTTCCTCTCTTCCTGTCACTTGTTACCCTGACATCCTTCTGACTACTGCCTCGTTTCAGGTAATTGTAGAGACCAATCAGATCTTCCCTCAGCTTCCTTTTCTCCAGATTAAGCAACCCCAGTTCCTACTTGGGGGCCTCTGAACCAAAATATTGCTGCTGTGCATGTAGACAGCACATATAGACCACGATGTACCTTTATTCTTGCTGAGAGAGGATGCTCAGCACCATTTCAGGTTTCCTTGAGAACTCTAAGTATGAACAAGGGAATGACAGATACAGGGAAGCTGCAAGACCCTGATCCTTCTAGAGAAGCAGTGGGAGCCAGGCAGGGTAGACAGGGCCAGCCTCCAAATCTTGACATTTTGAGTCGCTTCAGGGGCTGCATTTATATATCACTAATTTAAATATCTTTCCATTAAAAAACTCCACAACATAAACTCTGCCCAGAGCAAAATGCCCTTTCCATTAAGGCTTGGATTTCCCATTAATTTCTTATTCATGTTCTTTTATGGGAAGGTGAACCTGAGCAGGAATTAAAAGGTTAGATTTTGTTAGATTAGACTTTTGGTGCCTTCCTAGAAACTAAACTGTACTTTCCTGCAAAATATAAATACTCAGTCTTTATAACAAGTGGGAACTCTGCTGTTGAATCAAAGAATAACATTACAATACACATTTGAACAACTCTGCTGATTCCTGGAGTTCAAGACACTTGGTATTTTACAGACTTGAGCTTTTTTTTGCCTGGTCACTTATTTTGACTGCAAATTTGCCCAAGCAAAGTATGCAGCTTGTATATAAAATCTGGCAGAGAATATTTTTTTCTACAACTTTTTTCCTTTTCATTTCCTTGTGTGGTGCACTGTCTCCAACTTAGAGACTACTTTTGCACATTGACTTGTACTTTGGCACTGCACCTCTGCAAATCTCAGTGGAATTGTCTTCTTTTAATTTTAATGGAGTGAGTGGAAAAATTAACACACCAAAGTGAAGAGAGATAGGAAAGGCAGACTCTCCTGTGTCTATGTTTAAAATACTGATGAATTTGTCACTGTTGCATTTCCTCTGATTTTGGAGAAGAACACATACAGAATTGACTAGAGGTATCCACTGTGACACCTGGAGATTTGTATCTCCTAGAAGATTACAGGGGTAATTATTAATTACTGAGAGTTCATTTGTTAGGGAACTGAGGTGATATTGGATAAAATAAGTTTAAATATGTGGTAACTTCTCCCAAGCCATTTCCTTTTCTACCTGAAACTCTTCTGATGTTTCTGTCACTGCAGCTTTGTCCTTGGTGTGTTGTCTAGAGTTGCTCAGGAAAGTCAATTTTGCAGGAGGCACTAAAACAACACAGAATGAAGGGTTTTCATCAGGTTCCAAATCAGTTTTGAATCTGTATGTCTATAAAATTGGTATTAAAACCACATAATTTTACTTTGTTTTTTTCTTAATTTTTAATGAAAATTTTTAGATCCATTTATTTTTTGAAAGTTTGGATGAACCTCTGAGCAAGAGTTGCTCTAAGTCCTACCTGAAGGAGGATATTGTTTACATCTAAAGGTTTTTTTTTTTTTTTTCTTTTAACTATTGTTTCTGCCTAAGAAGAGTCAAACTTTATGCCACAACATTGGAATCAAAGTCTGGGATGGGAGCAGTGGCAGTTAGCCAGGACCCTTGGTTGAAGTAGGACTTGGAAATGAACTGCTGGAAATTATCAGGGAGAAGTTCAGATAATTAGTTTGAGACTGTAGAAATGAGGATTTGATTGCCAGAATTGTCACAAACTTTCTATGCAGTTATAGAAAAAGCACCTCTGAAGGCTTCTAAATATTAAATTTCAAGGGTTAGCAACTTTTCTAGGGTGCCTTCATTATGAGTTAATAGACAGGAGGATTCCTGCTACTTTTTCTTATCTAATATAAATCATCCCAACCAGTTTGGATTTCTGCTTTAGGACAACACAAATTCCCTTGCATTTAATCTTTGTCTTTACACACAAACATTAAATCTGGTTGCCAGGTTCTAGAAGAGATAACTATTTAACATAGTCACATTTAGGTGGGATAAATCCCAACTTTAATATCTGTATTAACTGATTTCCTTGCTGTAATTTCAGAATAATATTTTTTGTTATTTCTCTACTTTGCTTATCTTACCTGTTGTATGAAAATTCTAGATCTTGCAATGTCATAGATCTGGTTCCAGGTCAAATTTGATAATTTTTATTCAGAGATGGAAATTATTTTGAAGCACCAGATAGATCAGGGTTAAATCAACATAGATTTTATTGCCGTGAAATGTTTGATCAAATGTGGTCATTATCTTCATAGACTCATGTAAAACAGGTAGCTTGTATAGGAAATAGAAATATAAAAGATTATGTTTTTCACCACTGAATTATAAATTAAATTAAGTGGAAGGAAAAGAACTGAACCAAAACTCCAAAGCAATAAATAGGACATTGTTTGTTGGTGACCAAGTGCGCACTCACATTTAAGTACAATCACAACAGCTGCTGTACAGAACAGAATTAATTACACAAAATAAAGAAAAGTAAAGAATAGCAATAAAAAAGATCAGACATCTCCAAATTACCTTCACCTGGCAAAGAAAAATGACTTTATCTCCCTCCCTCATTCCCCACACAGTTGTATGTGAATTCTTGTTAAACCTGTAATGAGGGCAGAGGCAAAGGATACTTTTATAAATACAGTTCCTGTATAATTTATTGATTCTTCCTTATATTTGAGATTTGTGTCTTCTGCTAATGCTGTTTCTTTTTCTCCTTAGAAATAAAGAATCAGAGCAGCAGAACTATTTCTCCAAAGGATAAATGAAAGTTAAATGACTTTGCAATTCACCAGCAGCCCTTTTGGGTACCTAAGATATGTAAGACCAAAATTGCTTGTTGGTATTAGGAAACAAATAAACAAAAAGAAAAAATAGCAGTTAGAGATTGTGAAATTAAAACTGGCTCTTAGGACAATAAACAGCCCTTCTTGAGCCTGGCTGCAAAATTGTGAGCTGCACCTGTGCCACTGAGTAACGTCCAAAGGAAGAGATGAACTGGGGAAATATTTACACAGAGGTCCAGGATTGGAAGGACTATACATTGTGCCTGCTTTGTAGCAGATTTTTCTGGTTTTAGGAAAAGGTAAAGAGAAGCTTCAAAGAGCAGATTCCATGTTGATTTGGAGAGCTGAAGTCTTTTCCCAACAAGTGCTGGCATTTATCTTTAAAAAGGAAGCAAATGAAAGGTCTAAATTCACCCCTTCTGTCAGTTCTCCAAGGCAACAGAATGACACCTAGAAGGAGCTCGGGTTGCAGATGGCAGCACGAAGGACAAAGTTCTTGACAGTCTTCAGTTGTAGGTGGCAGAGTCACCGTTGCTTGTCTGTGGTTCTCTCCTCATATCAGGCCACGGGAACTCTGTTCCAGCTCATCCCTGGTAAAACTCTCCCTTGTCTACATGTCTGTCTTGTAGTGGTACAGGAGGGCTGTGTGAACACAGAACCAAATCTCAGGGCAGAACTGAGAATGTGACTCCTACTCTGCCAGACTCACCCTCTATGCTTAGTCAGCACAAGAGCTGCTTGTACTCGCAGGGAGTAACACCTTGCTCTGGAAAAAAAAGTTTGCAGTGAGTCAGTGTGTTTGCTCCATGAGTAATTTGCTAATAAATTCAGGAGTCAGAAGCTGGTCTTTGTGAGTCAAACGTGCCAGGACTTAGGATAAGGAGTAAGTTCAGGGACCTAATTTAAATATTTTGAGATTGGTGGTGGGAAAGGTGGAACTCACACAGAGCTGAGCAGTGGGCTGAAGAACAATTGGATCCAGCTACTCAGATAGCACTTGGGTTAGGAATCAAGTTTTGGGGTCCAACAATCATAATGATTCATTGTCCTGGCCATGAAACTTTAGAAACTTTACTCCTTTGATGATTTGGACATTGAATGAAAACTTCCACAGTCTCTTAAAGGAAGATTTTTTTCTTAGTCTGATCTGATAAATTTCCAAGTCAAAGATGTATACAAATACACTTGAATCTGACACCAGTGAGCACCCACTAACTTCAAATTATGAACTTCCTTCAGGTTAATCTAGGTCATGAATGTGTTTTGAGATGGCAATGTTTCCACAGAGACAAGAACTCAGAAAATAATAAAAAACCCCAAAACCACAACATGGGAACACAGGCAAGTTCTCATGGACGGTACAGGAATGTAAATGGATGAGAACCTAGGCCAAGAACCAGGAACATCAGTCATAAATTCAGAATTCATTGCTTAAAATCTCACTGAAAGTTCCAAATTCAAAAACTAAAGGTGTTCTGAAACCAAACTAGATGGCTGGTTCAGCAGAAAAGGTAGTGGTCATTATTGTCACTCAATAAAATTATTACATGCAATTAAAAATAAAAAGTACAGAGCCTGTCAATGTCAGCAAACTTGCAGCTACATTTTAAAAAGAGTTTTGCTTTTAAAATGTGCTAATATACTAAGGGAAAAACCAGAAAGTTTGGCATGGAAATAGAACCAACTTCTTAATGGTAAGAACATATATCAGTTCAGTCAGGTTGAATCAGATCTGTCTTGAACATTAACACAAATATACAGGGTCATTAAGTCAAAAACTGGAAGTTCTGGGGCTTGAAATGTGCTCAGATTTATTAATATTAATAGATCAAAGGGTAATCCAGGCCAAAAATAATCTGTTGCCTGCAGAGAAGACACTCATAGTGATTATGTAACAGTGAGAGACATAAGTCTTGAAATAAATTATTGTTGGGACTTTGGACAGTATCCTGAATAGGCAAATATTTCATATACAGCTGTATACATATTATTTCCAATGTTAAGCATTTTAATTTAATGGTAGTAAAAGCTGTTTTTCCAACAGTTTTGCAGATTTATCTGCCCAACCATTTATTCCTCCTTCTCCGAAAAGTTGATATTTTTATGGAAAAACCTAAAATAAATTTTAAACCATTTTTCTTATATTTTTCCCCCAACAAAATCTAATTTAAATTTACCCACATCTTGAAATAGGGATTCAAATTAAATTGTTTTACAGCACATATTTTACAGATGTGGCAAATCTGCATATCTGAAATGGCCAAACTTTTGATTTTTCCCTTTCCTCTCCCTCAGTTTGGGCAATAGAAAAAGCAGAATGAGTTTCCTTTTCACTTTTAATCATGGTTGCCTACTTTCACACTCAAGTATTTCATGTTCTAGGACAGTTCCACAATGTTTCTTCTGAAGACATTTCTGAGGACTGTGTATTTTATTTTAGCATTCCATTTCTCCAGAAATACCAGTATAAATTCATTAAATTAATTTCATAAAGTTTAATTTTTGAGGCACTTATCTGATCTTGGTGTGCTAGAGAGATGGAGTCCCATGGAGATGCACCTGTTTCCCTCAAAACAGGATGGTGCCTAGATGGCACTAAAGCAGGTTGAACACCTACCCTGAGCAAGGACAAATCTAAAAAAAATATAAGATTTTTTTCCCAGATTTCTTAAATAAATAATCAGGGACTCCTTACTTTCTAGAGTGTTTTCTCATAGTGATGGCAATGTCCTCACTGACCTGGAGAACAACATCATCACTCCATTGCCTTCCATAACTTGAAAGGTGAGGGTGATCTTGTTAATTCAGTTTGATTCCTTGCATCTGGCTCTAAACTCCTCAGCTATTTGTCACAGTGCCTAGGTTTAGTCTAAACTGATCACCCTAGGTCTAATACATGCTAACAACTTCCAGAAAACTAAAACGAGTTTGAGAGCTGTGTCACCCGCAATTATTTAGTGCTGTCTTGGGATCCTCCAGCTCATCTTCCAGGTGAGTCCAGGTCTCCTAAAAGTTTCCTGACAAAACTGTCAAAACTCTGTGGCTGTCTTAGATACCTAAAACATCTCAAATGGCTCTAAACATTTACACATGGACAACTATGTTAGTTCCTACCACAGAAAGAGCTGAATTTTCCCTTGGAAGGAAAGATCTGGTTCTGCTGATCTTAAAAAGAGTTTAGATGGACAACATCAAGCTTTCCTAGTAACACCATTCCTTCCTAACTTTCTCAGTAATGTGATGTCAGAGGAACAAGAAAAAGAATGCAATAAAGGTCTTGTTGAAGAAGGAGTAAGCATGTGACTGGAAAAAGTCCCTTGATTCAAAGAATCATGAGCTCAAACAATGCCTCCCATGTTTGCTCCATGAGATGTGTGGTAGGTGGTAGAGTAATATCTCAAAAGTACATTAGCAAGGTTATTACCACTCAGCTGCTGTTGACTAAGCCAATCTGTCTTATCTGTCATTTTGTTTTTACATTATTTCCGGTGAGTGGATTCTGTTAGACCTCTGCACCTCAGCTGGATTTATAAAGACAATGAAGCTGCAGAAACAAGCTGTTGAAGAAAAGAAAGCATCATAAAATCAAGGCAACACAAAAGGTGACTCCAATTGCCTGCACTGATTGTGTTGAACAGAGACCCAGGTATGGCAGAGTGCTGTGGGACCAGGGGCTGAGAAAACAAAGGACAGAAGCCCATGCTGTCATTTAAACTGAAGTTCACAGAGGGATCAGGGCTCTTACTGAGACTATCAAGGTTTGTTTTCGTTTTAGTCTGCCATGCTCTTTTCTCAAGAGACACCTTGGCTGCTGCTTGAATGGTCAGGGCAGATTCCCAACAGGATCTGGCCTCATTCCAGTGCAGCCTAATTGTACATTCCCATGTACAGGACAGTTCATTTGTCCCATGACCCAAGGACTCCTCTTTTGACAGATTTCCACATAGTTTTCCCAATGGTGAGTAGATCAGGCATTTCCAATGGACCAGAGGAAGCCCTTCTATCCAGCATGCAAGCCAAGTCAGGATGCTGGAACTGCATGTCCCACAACCGATGCACTGACCCTAACTCTGCTGCCGGAGAAGAAAGTGCTTCAAATCTCATGTGCCACCTCAGCCAAGTCCAGAAGTGCTTATAAAAAACAGTGTTAGTGTATCATTCAGAACAATCAAATACTACGTGCACAAAAAAGCAGTTTAGAGCAACATAAATTTTAAAAAAGTGACAATTTCATCACACAATTACTGTACACTGCTGTTCTTAGGGTTAATACTTTCCTCTCTCACTCTCTCTCTTTCTCTCTGTTTTAATCTTTCTTTTTTATTTTCTTTTTATTTTCTTTTTACTTTTTTTTCTTCCCCCCCCCCCCTTTTTTTTTCTTTTTTTGGATTTGGTCCACTGGAGATAAATTGCCCTCAATGATATATATATTTAAAAAAAATATCAGCAGCAAGACTCTCTCGAAATAGATTCTGTTTGATGTAGCTAGTCTGTCTTTTCTGTTTTGCCCTCTTTCACAGCAGCCTCTGAAGTTTTCCGCAGGGGGGCTTTCTCCGAGTTGGCGTGTCCTTGGCCGGATTCCGCCGCTCCTCCGTTTTTGTGCGATGTGTGCTTTTCCAAGTAGTTCAGCATTTCACTGAGAACAGTTTGGAAAGTGCTTAGGGCAGCACATATTGCAGGAGTTCCAAAACCATGAGTGATCAAACTACAAATGGGAAGGAGATAGGAGAAAAAAAAAAAAAAAAAAAAGGGAAAGAAACACACACAAACACATAAATATCAATGCGCTCACAAATGCTGAGGAGTTTACAGTACACTCATTTTGCTATCGTGAAATTCAAGATTTGCTCCCTAAACTATTTATTACCTATGGGAGAAACAGAATAGAAAGGAATAGAGCCAAAGAGCAGAATGCACACAGCTTCAAAGGTTGTTTTTGGTGGAGCCTCAGTTCTGAAACACCACGGGACAGACCCTCATCAAGTGCAGGCTGGCACAGGGCTGTTGACTTCAGAGAAGCCAAGAGAGAATCAATGCCCTCAGCTCTCCAGCACTGTTAATTTTCAGTGTCATAAAGCCTGGCTCCCTCTTCTCAGGGGAATAGAAGGAATTCTGTGTGGTTTATTCACAATTCTAGATCATACTTGGTTGACTTAATGGTCTTGGAGGTCTTTTCCAACCTTAATGATTCTATGATTTTATGGCTCTTAAACATGACCTGGTTATTGTACATGAAGGTATGACTGTGTCTATACTATGAAATTCAGCAAAGCCAGGGATACCATCCCCAAACCTCAGCGCATTTGACATGATTTGATCATATCCATGCTGCTAAACTCCTAAACCATGCAACAGGGTGAGATCTGAAGTTCCTTTTGGGAATAGAACCTGGCCAATACCCTTGGCCAATACCCATGTTCAAGCGATAACAGAAAATGTTACACATAGGGCTGGTTTAGCCAGGCTGAAGTAATGAACAATCCTAGCCAATTATTAAGAAAAATAATACAGTTACAAAAATGTAGTCCTGGTAGTTTGAATTTACTGGTATAGATTTACCCTGTTGCACCTTCCATCTAAATAACGGGTGCCTTTCAACATCAAATTTTTCTTGTCATTGTTCCTGGCTGACACCTGCAGATCCAGGAGTGAGCAAGTTTCCCACAGGTCCTTCTCTTGGATACCATCTCTTTGAGGATCATAGAATCCCAGAATGGTTTGGGTTGGAAGGGACCTTGAAGATCATCTTCTTCTGCCACCTTTCACTATCCCTGGTTGCTCCAAGCCTGGACTTGGACACTTCCAGAGATCCATGGGCAGCCACAGCTTCTCTGGACACCCTGTGCCAGGACCTTACCATCCTCACAGGGAACAATTCCTTCCAAATATTCCCATCTAACTCTGCCCTCTGTCAGTGGGAAACCATTCCTCATGTCACTCCATGTCTTATCCAAAGTCCCTCTCCAGTTTTCATGCAGCCTGTTAGGGGCTCTAAGGCCTCTCCAGAGCCTTTTCTTCTCCAGGCTGAGCAATCCCAATCCTCTCAGCCTTTCCTTGTAGCAGAACTGCTCTACCCATCTTCATGGACTCCTCTGGAGTTGCTCCAAAAGCTCCATGTCTTTCCTGTGCTGGGACCTCAGAGCTGGGTGCAGGACTAGAGGTTGTCCCAACTACCATAGGATATGGTACTAGAAACCGGTTTTTAGGCAACTGACTTAAGTTCCATTTACTTAAATATTGTGTGTACAATATAAGGTGAACATGAAAGGGCCAAAAATCCTGAAGTTATTACTGACAACCAAATTGTTCTCTTTGTTATAATGCTTCATAAGTGGCACGTGAAAACAAAAGCCCCTGCCCAAATCCTCCAGATTTTTAGTTTTCATTTAGAAACATAAGCTAAAAATTATTCCAAATTGAAGTTTTCAAAAGTGATTTCAGTTATTTTAATCCTGCTCAAGGATGAAAGAAGCCAAAAGGAATAGCAGCTAATTTTTGATTCTGTGGGCATTTTTGAGAAATCAATAGTTTATACTGGTTTGGGTGAGGAGAAAAGAAAACCCACATCACAGTGGTTCTGACAAGGAAAAAGAACTGTTTCCCATCCCCTGCTAGTTCAGATTTTGTCCCTACTGTGACTCTCTGGCTGTCTTGGACACCACATCAGTAAATCTTGAGCTGATGCAGAGACCCATGTAAGGGTCAGAAGTAGAAACATTTCACTTCAGTGATCTGTCTCCTCTGCACTTTGGCTTCTCAGTGTTTCCAGGTATTTTAGAAACAGTGAAACAGTGAAAATGAAGGAACTAAGGGGAAAGAGGTTTTACAGGACATGGACAATTGATAGGATTCTGTAAGTATCAAAAAAACCCACATGGAAAAGGTTACAAGATGTTTTTTTGGGTCACTTTTCTGTCTGCTAGGTATGGGAAACCTATTTGACTTAGGGAAGATACCAAAAATATGTGAATTCTAATCAAAATGAGTGCTCAATATGGAAATATGTCTTCATTTCAGATTGGGAGTGGCACAGCCTATTTTATAAAAGATCTCCAAAAGGCTATTAACAAATAACTCTCATTTAGAATGTTTATCCATCTGTCTCCAGGCTCTTTTCAAAGAAGAAATTTATATTTATCCCCAGTTAGTAATGTGAGGAAAATTATAATTAAATATTTACAAGCAATATTTTGCAGACATCAATTAATAATAACACATTAAGTTTGGACACTTGAAGTTTGGATTTGTAGCAATATCTGGATCTTTATAATTTAGCATTAAAAAGAGCTAAACATACCTGAGTTTAATTTTATTTTCCTTTTAGGAGTGCCTGGCATACCAGAAATATAAAAATCATCATTGTCATTATAAGTCATGTTTTAAATAGTAGTAAAAACTAGACCAGCAGTAGAATATATATGAGTATTTTAAGCCCTTTCAAGTCACTTTAGGAGTCAGGTGATTTAATGATTTTATCTTGCATTTTGTCATAATTTCTGGTCCTCATAAGTCCGAGGAATGAAAATGTGAAGGAGTTTGCAAAAACAGTAGCAAGAGAAAGTCAATTAAAGGTATCATTACTAGTTATGTTATTGCATGATTTTTACACTGCTTGTGTGATTTTCTGTGTCCTGATTTGAGGAACTGACTATACTGAGACACATCAAAATATTTATGATCTTGCAAAGAAACTGGTTTATGTATTCTAGAAATTGGTAATATCTGCACTCATTCATTCATTCATTCATTCATTCATTCATTCATTCATTTCCAGTAGATGCAAATCATACAATCATAGAACCATTTAGGTTGGAAAATATCACCAAGACCATCAAGTCCAGCCACTAGTCCAGCACTGCCAAGCCCACCACTGAACCATGTCCCCAAAAGCCACATCCATGTGTTTTTTGAATATTTTCAGAGATGGTGAATCCACCATTTCCCTGAGCAGTCTGTTTCAATACCTGTCCACCCTTTCAGTTAATTTTATCCTAATATCCAATCTAAACCTCTCCTGGCTCAAATCTAAGTTGTTTTCTCTTGTCCTATTTGTTACCTGGGAAGAAAGACCAACCCCCACCTGGCTACAATCTGCCTTCAGGGCATTGTAGAGACTGAGGAGGTCAAGGAAATAGTAAGTTTAATACATGATTAAACGGAAAATAAACTTTCTGGCTTACAATTTTTAAAACTTTCAATTTGGGGACAAAAGGAATGATACTGTGTTTGTTTGACAGCTCAATACACCCTGAGAAGTAAAGTGGAAGTGCTGCCTTCAAAACTTAGACAGATTGTCTCAGAAATGATCATTAAGGGTAAGAATAAGCTTTAATGTTCTGAAATGCTGGACAAGACTCTAGAAAATACCCAAATGGGACAAAATCTGATATTAAGATACATAAGTGTAGGTGCCAGCTTATAGGTGTAAACATCAACAGCGTCAAACTCCTGTTACATCAAAGGGGTCTTAATGTAGTTGCATGTCTTTAGGAGTCTAGAGTGATTTGAGATGTCCTGTGACATCTGGAACATCTGCACAGATTTGATAGATATGATAAAGGACTGAAGTCCAGTCTGCTTCTAGATGTTTTAACACTGGACAGGTTACTCTTGTGTATCTCAAACTGTTTACACAAATGAATTGGGCCCTGGGGCTTTATTCTACACAGCCAGAGAAGTCTGGAGAATGAATGAACACATTAAACAGATGTGTCTCCTTTATGGTGAGCTGCACTGTCCTCCTGGTTACACTGAAGGCTCCATCCTAAAGAAAAATGTGATTAGAGTGTTTTGGAGTTGTTCTATGGTACATAGACATCTATGTCACATGAACAGGTAATAATACCTGTTATTATTGTTAGAGAGGTTAAAGGCAAACACCCTTTTAAAGCAGCAATGGACTGGTGGAATTCCTAATGGCACCTAAAAAGGCTCAGCTATATCTTGCCCCAGATCTTCATTGACTACACGAGAAGCTCAGACATTCAGCTTACATAAGAAAACCAAGATATTGTTACTTTATCCAGAGCAGAATCTGAAACTTCTGGTTTAAAAAATAATGCTCATAGGAAAAGGATTTTTTTGAGAGAGTTAGGGCATCTATCTCTTTTACAGTTTAGCCTCTTAGTTGCCAGAATCATTAAATATGGCAGTTCTCACCAACATAGCCTTGTGTTCCTTATTAAAAAGCCAACTCTTTTTAGTGAAATGGTGCTGCAGAGTCTCATGGTAACTCTACTTTCAGTTCCTGATGAGTATATTCTTCTCCACAAATATGGATACACAGAGCCTTTTAATTTTCCCATGAAGCTTATTAAGAGAAAGCATTTTACAGAAAATTTTTAACCAGCATTTCTTGCCAAGCTCCTGTGAGGGTGTGTTTTATTAGGCTCACTTTAGGTAATGAGCATAAAAAGGCCAAGAGATATTATCTTCTGCTTTATCTTACATTTCTATCAGTAATTCCCCTTGCTCTAATTTTGGTGGTCTTTACTTCTCTGCAAGTTAAAGTCTTTGAAAAATCCAAGAAAGTTGGATAATTTCCCTTTGCTGATGAAAGTAAGTTTCAATTTTGGAAGAAAGTCTGATTTTACATTTAAATCAGACATAACAGACGGAAGATTAATGGCAGAGCATTCAAATGTGGTTCCTGAAAATCAAATTTAGCTGCCTGATTTTCCAGGCTAATTGCGCTCACACTGAAATTGGTTCATTTTTGGTATGCTCCACACCTATGAAAGGAGTTGCTTTCATTATCATACTTTCATTTGAGTTTATAAGCCTAAAATTAAACATGGTGGTTTCATAATGGAGTCTTCTGGGTATTCTCCGCTTTGTAGTGCATCCCACTACAGCTCCTATAAACCAGCTTTATTGTTCTGAGTGGCAAGGCTGAGGTCTCTGATTCTGGTACTGGAGAGCTGCAGAAAGAAGGCAACGAATATCAAGCCAACACACTATAAATCCTCATGCTTAAGGACATCCAGAGCTGCCTGTAATTCTGCCCAGTGCTATGATGCAATTATGTCTGCTCATGTTTTAATGATGGCCTTACTTAAAAGTGAAAAGATCCAAGTGTGCCTGAAGGCTTGGAGTCTCGTTTGGCAACCACCTCAAGGACTCCTCCATACCCCAGGCTGCTGAAGCTCTGACATGAAGCAAAAGGAACAGCTTCCCTCTCAGTGGGGGGCAGGGGGGAAGAGGCCATCTGCACTGAATATTTACACCCTCATTTAAAATAAATAAGCCTTTAAAAACAATAATAATGAAGACAAGGCAAGCTTGAACTTATTGGTCAGATTTTCTCAGAACTTTGGAGGTGAAAACACCATGTTTATCCAAATTCAGTAGCACACGGATGATGGCAGACGGCAAGGTCTGATATGACATTTAATGACTGTAAAGGAAATAGTAAAATATTTATGTCTCTTCACTGACACAAGCAGCATCTGAATATAGAGGTTACAATATTGACTTTGAGATATTTCTGTGGATTTCAAGGTCTCTCCTATGAAGGTCACCTAGAAAGTTAAATGGTGATAACTTTACTTCAGAAGCTCAGAAGGTCTAACCATGATACAAGTTCTACTGATAGTCAAAGATCAGAATGTGGGCAGTGTATATTACGGGGATAAGCAGTCTATAGGATCAGAGTAGCAAAAAGTACAGAAGTTGCCTTTGAAGAAGGCTCTCACGTTTTCCTTCTGTTCATAGCCAGTCAAGTGCATCAAGGACATGTCCTCCTAAGCAGATGGACTTCCTTTTACCATGTGTAAAAGCCACACAGAAAGTAGGAGGAAAGTGTTAGAGCTGATGCCCCAAGTTTAAGATATTTTATTTCAGATGTGTGTATTTTAGATATTGGGACTCATTTTCCACACTAAGAAGAATTGCCCAGGCTACAGACCTAAAATTTACAAAAACTGTGGAGTGTTTCTGAGCTACAGACCAAAGATTAAATCATTTAGTGGTTCATCTATCCTTATGGGAAAGTAAAGAAATGGATGAGGCTCATTAAATTTACTGCCATCCATAAATTTTTTCCAGCAAGAAAACGTAGCTGAGAAGCCCCATTGCCCTCCTCAAATGAGAAAGACCAAGAATTGACATTTATAAACATGCTCATTGCAAGGTACAATCAATTTTGTAGCCTTTTAATTTGGAAATTAGGGAGAGCATTCCTTTTTCTTTTGGGAAACATGAGAGTGCCTTAAATGCATTGAGAAATCTTAAGTGCTGCATTAAAAATCTAAGCATCTCCTCAAGATTTTTTCTCTTCTTTGATGAATGCATTTTTTTTCCCTGATTATGAAACTTAGTTGTTAATGAAGCAGATAAAGAAAACAGATAAATTGTGACTTTATCATGCAACCAATGATAGAAACCTTTAACAATATTAGGAATTAAAAGGGATTTAATTCATCAGCAGAGCAGGACAAGGTGATTGAGACCTTGTTATGGAAAGTTCAAAGAAGGAATCCCTTGGAAAGGAAGTGAGGGACAGATCTCAGAAGAAGCCACTATAACACTTATGGTAAATGAAGAGACAAGGAAAAAAATAAAAATTAAAAAAAGGAAAAAATACAGAAACAATTTGTTGCTCCCTAGTGCCTCAGCACTGGGTACCAGTGTTGTCCTTCTGAGTTAACTAAATCCAAAGATAGAGAGAGCTCCTGGAAATCAGGAAACTCTAGAGGGCACCAGAGGTGTTTCACCATAAACATCTTTGTGCACCAGGCTTCTTCCAGTCCCTGCATCCAAACAGGAGGCTGCTGCTGTGAACTGAGAATTATGACAGAACCTGCTCTACCTCCTGATAAGCAAAGAAGTGTGAAAAAAAAAGAGAGAACAATGTATAAAAGGGGGTGAGCACATCTTTGAAGGCAACCCACAAGTAAGTCTTTGGGCTTGGCTTCTTGTTGCAGTTTAAAAAACATGCTGAGCTTCAAAACCCGTTTCATTGCTCCATTTTCCCCTCTGGAAAGAAGGATGTTACTTTCTCACTGCTCCCAAAGCCTGAGACTGGTTTCTTGTCTGTCACTTTTCGTGTCACCTCGTCAGGGTGATGCCAGGCACTGGCAGGAGGCTGACAGCTCCAGGCTCAGTGAGGAGCGAAGCGACAAAACTCTTGTCTCAAACAGTTTCACGGGAAGGGTGTTTCATATCAGTTGGATGGCTCGACAGAACACAGAATAATCCATGAGGGTGCTGATTGCTTTCATTACCCAACTTTAGTATTCTGAACCTATTCATTTTTTGTGTGTGCCTGTTTTTATAAGGTTTCTGCAGTGAATAAAGTGTCACAAGAAAGTGGTGTTCCCTTTGCTGTTTTGCTGTCTTTATCTCTTATAAAATAGGAGAACTGGGCGTGATTTTGCATCCTGATGATACATAGTCTTGAAGTTAAAGGATAAAATACAACTGCAGTAATCAGTGGATATGTCCATTCTCTATAAGATGGATGGCATTAGTCTCTTCCAACCTTTCCAGCTCAAAGAGCTGAAGAACAGGTTGGTCAGCCCTAAAATGTATCACCTCTTCTTGAATGCAGACTTACGGAATGCTTAGAAATGTGAGCTATCCCAACACTTAGCCCATGAGGTTTGAGCTCCAGCCCTGGCAAGGCAGGACTTCCCTAAATCTAAATTTATAGTGCAGGCAAGGCAACTGACTGTAATAAGGGCTGGTGCATCCAGGAATTCTAAAGTTACACTTTTATTGGTGAAATATGTGTACCACTGTGCCAAGGAATAGTTTGGGTTAGTGGTAGTTGGATGAGGCAGGAAAAACCCCAGAAATTCTGCAGATGAAGAGAAGGCACAGATGGCCAGTGACTGTTCTCTGGCACTACTTTAATCTGCTAGTATCAGTATATTTTAAGTTATTTGGAGTTATCAATATAATTTCAACTACCTAATAATAAGTGAAGTTATCAATGTAACTTCCCTACAGTAAGAACCTCTACAATGTATTGAAAGGGGAGAAATGTTGAATGAAAAAAACATTAAATGACCCTGGCTCAGGTAGTGCACAATATTTGCTGCTATAAATTTATGGGTCTGAATAGTCTGTTCATGATTGAATAATATCGGAAAATCATTCCTCATGGAGCATTGAGTTTTCTGAATTCAGGCCAGATGGACATCTCAGCCAGCAGTTGTGCAAACAGGGATGTACCAAAGGTGTAGAAGAGCCTCTTATATTTTGCATAAAGTTGTGCAAAATTCAGCAGTTTTCGGGCTCACTGGCATCTCCTTTGAAGAGTTCCTGTTTTGTGCTTTGTGTGAACTTTGAGTTTGAAGTTTGAGCAAACCCAGCACATCTGATCCCTTCGTGGGGACTAACCTGTACTTCAGGTTGGACACATATTTACAGATCTCAATGAATTAGGACTCAGTCGAAAAACTTCAGAGAGGAGTGTGAGCTTAAAGATTTAAGACAGAGGAAATGGGAAAAACTGCCTTTAGCTGACCTGTGCCAGGCTCTGAACCCTGGTCTTAATTATTAACATAGAACAAGTGACATCACATGCAAAAAGAGCAGACAATTCTACACTGAACAACTGTAGGGAAATTTATTCCTAAAGAAAACTCCCTTTTCGCCCAGTACAGTAGAAGCTAGATCAAATTCCACTGTAGATATGTTGTTATAGCTCCTCTCGAAGCCTTCACTATCTTATAACTTCATTCAATAGCAGACATTTGTCTGATTTCTCTGATTTTTTATGCCATTAAAAAATCTCTTCAGATTTCTGACATCATATCATAGAATCACAAAATGGTTTGGTTTGAAAGGGACACTAAAAACTCACTAATTCCAATTCTAATTGGGACAAGATGAGATTTAATATCCTTTCCAACCCAACCATTCTATGATTCTTTGATATTTAATCTTGAGAACAGAAGTAACGGTAGCAAGGGTTGAGATGATCTGGCTGTGAAGAATGATGGATTTATGGAATGGGAATAATGAGGGGGTTTTGCCTCATTAAAAGCAAGGTTTAACTTTTCCCAGTATGGGTGTCTACTGTGTACCGGGCGACTAAGCTCTCATTTATGATGGAGATCAGCCAACGGAATTTAGAGAGAAATTCTAGTTACACTGATGTAGATGTCTATGTCAGGCCTGCCCAATGCAGAATTCTCCTGGAGACCACGGCAGAAGATACACAGCTGGCTGCAGTGGAGGCTCCTACTGCATCTGAGCAGATTTAAAGTCCAGGTCACAAGTTGATCTGACCCCAACATCTCTACACCAGCAGGAAACGGTGTACGGTTTCAACTCCACCTCTGGGTCTGGCAGCACTCATCCCTCCCTAAACACAATCAGAGAAAGCTCTGATTTAAGGCCAGGGAAGACCCTGTGTAGGACCAAGGCTTGTGCTCCTCCAGGTGCCTATCTTCAGCCCACACTTAGAGCCTACAGCGGACATGAAAGAAAGTACTGACTGACCCAGGAGCTGCCTGCAGAAGCTTTGCCTTCCAACCTGTTGAAGTGCAGCAGAAAAAGAAGGATGGGAGCTGTACCAGCTAACAGTTTTGTAGCTGAAGCCTTCAGCCTCTTATCCTGACTGCTATTTCTACATTAAAGAGAGGAATCCTTGGGGATTCGCCACCTCGCATCACATTTCTCTGTGTGCATGTAATAGGGAATCATCCCTTTTTCCACAAGCTTAGGTAACTCATTAAAATCCCTCTGTGAACACTCTGCATAAATAAAAATATACCCCTTGATGTGCAGGTGTAGTTGGGTGTTTTGGAGCGTGTGTTACGGAAAGTATGCACACACCTGGGTGCTCTGTGTGTGCACATGAACAATTCTAGAATAGGAGTGGGGCTGCCCAGGTGTGTTCACACACATGTAGGATGCACACAGATGTGTGTAAGGATAAACAGGAATGTCAGGAATGTGTGCATTTGTGGATGGGGAATTACCCTTGCCTCTCCACACCCCAACAGATGGATGGAAGTACTGGGATGGTGGGTATTTTTGGGACTCCATTCAAAGTCTTAGAGACTAAACATTAGTTACTACAGCACCTATCAGAATGTTAATAACTGACAGGTGTTGGGACATTGGGGCACAGAAGTTATGTCCAACCAATGAAAGAAGAGTGGCTCAGCTGGTTGTGCTAAAGAATAGAGAACATCATTCTAAGCCTTTATAGGGCTATGATAGGGCTATGAAACTTGCTTTATGTTATGGTTTATAAACAACTCTCCGGGACAGTTCTTCACATTTTTTTTCATATATCAGTTAGCGAATGAAAAAAATAACAATCCGCAGCCACAGCAAGTCATATATTCTCCTCTGTGGCCTGAGCAAAGAACCTCCAGGATGTTTCATCAAACTTGATAGACATTTTAGAAGACCCCGCTATTTCAAAGTGACCCTTTGGAAATTCTCACCTCACTTTTGCCTGTATCTGACACATGGCCTAAAGCAAAAACATGAAATTGCTCAGTAACTCCTGAGATAATAATCTTTCTGACCCCAAAACATCTATACACTTTTATCCATAATTAGGATAAAATCCTAATGAAGTTTGGACTTGGTGTGTATGTACCATGGGTCTTTGTCTTCAAAACAGCTTCTAAGCCTGTGTAAATCAGTGCATTAAATATTGCTCAAGAACTGAGTCTAAATATATCATCAGTCTGGCTTTTTAGTGTGACTCAGATTTCATTCTCCCAGATTTTTCCAGCATGCTTTTTGGAAATTAGTGCAGTAAAATTGTTTCAGTAGGAAATGTACTTTGAGGCCAGCCTGCTTTGGAAGCCAAAGAGTTAATAAAATGGTCATGGTAAGATGTTGTCAAATGATCTCAGACCACAGAGTGGCTTCTGAAACTAGTTAATTCAAAAGGATGCAACCTCTTCTTCCTATTTTTTAACTTTTATTAATTTGTATTGGTTCAGAACTTTAGATTCTGTGCTTCTGGACCTGAGCTGTGGTTTGGCTCACATTTAAAGCACCTGACCAGATGAGGAGATGTGACCAGTAGATGCAGAAAATTACTTATTCAAACTCAGACTGTGGTCCTAGAAGAAGGTTGAACACAGTAAACTTGAATTATGTTGCTGGGCAAACCTACACTTTTAATAGGAACAGCTAGCAGGGATTATGGATGTTAATTATTTGCATGTCTTTTAAGTAAGGAAGCAAACACCATTAAAACATCATATGCAGTCTAAATCAAAAGTATGGATTTTTAGTTTCCTCTTTCAAATTCATACCTGAAATGCGTTAAATGTCTCTGGATGTCGAGGTCTAATATTGGAGTAGGTCTGGAGGAGCCGAGGGGTGATCTGTCTTGACTTAGGAGGTCTTGGAATTCTTTACATATTTGTCTAAAAGGAAAGTGGAAATCCTTCAATAAAAGGTGTAATCCTTCCCATAGAGCTGATTCCCAAAACACTCCCACCTCATCCTGAGTGATCTCATTTGTTACAGAATTGCTTGGCAGGAGTGTTGTTGCAGACATTAAAGGCAAACAAATCTATCTCTGGCTTCCCTGCCCCACATTCTCAGAACCAACACATACAGAATCTCTTGAACAGGAATAGTTTTCTCCTGGAACAATAATAATGCTGACATTTTCAAATGGGATTTTTCACCTGAAAGGACCCAGCTTGGCAATGTTAAATCTGGCTTTGCTCACCTACATTGGCAGCAAGGCTCATGGTTAAAGGAAATGGTGAACTAGCACTAGAATATGCCTGAAATGTGTAAATTACTCTATTATTCAGTTTGTGTAAATACAGCAAGACTTGTACATAGGCTTGTGTACATTGTGGGCACTGCTTTATCTGAAAGTAGAAGTCCTGGATATTTTAGACTTGCCTTCTTGACCCCCAAACCTTAAGACAAATGGAGCACTAAGGATTGTGAAGGAAGGACCTCTTGTAGTGAGAATTCAAGGTCTGTCTTGACTGGTCTCCCACCAGCACAGTAGCTGACCTTCTTTGTGAAGGTTGAATGATCTGACTGTTTTCCCTCTCCCACTCAGTTTTCCCTGAGGATGACTGAGGATGCCTCAGCACTTGGGGATTAAGTTTATTCCCTGAAATTCCTTTATATAGGACCTAGCACAAGGAAATCCATGAAAGACTCTTCTCATTATTGTGTGGTTGTTGTATTGCTGTTTGCAAATTAGCCCAGGAATAGTCTACCAATAAACTTTTTAAAAAATAAACCAAATCAATGTCATTTAGCTCACACCATCAGAAGGTCATTATCTGGACCATGGATGAAGAGACATCACTTGCTTTCACTTGGTTTATTATTCAGTTAATTTAAAAAAGGGAAGGGCATCTGTCCAAATTAACATATAGTTCTGCATTGCCTGTATTGGAAATACAGGCACTAACGGGGGATCAGAAGGGTGTGACCACCTCCAGATGACCAGGACACTCATCTGGGGGCCTGATCTTGGATTAACCTGGTACTGGTCACAGTGGCTACTTGCAGCCTGCTAACAGTGCCACCCAGTGAAGTGCAGAGTGACGAGGATCACCCTCACACCCACAGACCCTTTGTCACCCTCTGATTGCATCTATGTAGTTGTGCTCCTCTGTTCTCCTAAACCCTGAGGCTTCCTGAGGATAGACCCTGGTGTGGGCTGTCCCCCAGGACTTGCCCCGAAGGTATTTGGGGGAATTCAGTGAGCCATCAGTAACGTGGACAAGTGCAATCTGATGACTCAGTGTGTATGGTTTACTTTGTTAGCATAGATGCAATCACTGTGCCTAGGGGCAGTTTCTAAAACTAAAGAGCATCTCTGTGGTCCATGATTCCTTTTAGGAGACTCATTGCATATCTGGTCCTAGTCAAAGTTTGGGATCTTTGTTATCACTTTGTAACTCTTGTATTTTTGGTCAGGGGCATAATGGAAAAAGTGGGTAAACTCAGTTTGCTGATCTTTAAAGGGTCCTTCACTGCTGAGCTATGAGCAAGAAAACTGTGCTAAACTGGTTTTACCCTTCATTTTGCCACTGTGATACAAGCTGGGAACAGAGACCTTGGATACTACCACTCTTTCTTGACTAAGAGAAGATGCAGAAACCTATTTCCTGCTGTGCTGCTGGACCCCATCCAAGCCTGATTTCTTTAAATGCTTGTCATCTGCATGGACCTAGACACCGACTGCTTGAAAAGACAGCATCACCCCAGCCTTTCAGGCAAAGAGAGGTATTCAGCAGAAATGTATGTAAATGCAGCATACAGTTTTAATGAATCAGGTCCTTAGAGGAAAAACAGTTCCTTTCAACAACTGAAAACAGTCAGTCATTTTGGCTTCTAAACAATCCACTATCCCCAGTCGGCCCTGTCAGCACTGCTCTTCTCTCCTTCCTCCAACCTCTACTTTCTACCTGTTGAAAAAGTTCATCTTAAAAGTTCTTTTATTTTAACAAAGGGAAGTGTCAGAACCAAGTGTGCAATTAAGTTCCCTTCTATCTTCGCATGTCAAAAGTCTTTACTGAATGTTGGCAGATTGAAAGAAAAGGAAAAAAACTTTTTTATTATACATGAAAACCTGCAAAAGGCAGTAACCTACTTTTTTTTTTCAAGGGGATTTCTAGGCAAAGTGGTGTCTCAGAGCCTCCACTACCAGTAAAACATCACCTGGGGTAGTGACAGGGAGAGGAGGGTTTTTTGCTGATTTGGACTGCAACTTTGAAAATGCAAAGGAAGATGGTTGTGTTGTCCTAGGGGGCACAGATAAACAGAAACAGTCCTGGTCACTCCTGCATGGGAGACATCTAATGATACGTGGTCAGATGATCCAGTATTTGATCATGAAAAGATAAAAAATTCTGTCCTGGGTCTGAACAAGAGCCCATGTAGCCCATTATCCCAGTGGCCAAAGAAAATGTCTGGTGTTGATTACAAGAGTGGGACAAATGTGAGCCCAAGAATCTGATTTATTCCAAATGTGGCAGAGTTGCCAGGTATCCAAGGACCAGATATCAGAGAAGTGTCATGAGCCAGATGCTGATTAGTCTGTGCTGGCTGTAATCAACTCCACAATAAATTATTCACAGTATTCTGGTTTGGTCTGTGTAAATGTGGGCGTGACTGTCCCTCTGATCACATGGAAGCCCTTGTTCTGTGAAACTCTGGGATATTTCCTGTAGGACACTAGGCCTCTCCATCTACTGGAATAATTGACACAGCCTTCAGCAGTGCTGCATCTGTCCAACCTGCAAGCTGGTAAGGTTCTGTCCCCTACTGTAAAACCTCCCATGAAAAGTGAACTAACCCATGTTTAAAGACCCTATAAAATCAGGTACCATTTTTTTTCTATTTCTATGTGAGTTGAACATGCATCCTTAAAACTTTTAAACAATTCTAGGGTTAAAAGGCCAATGACAGTACCCTTTGGCCAGAATTGTGACAATTCATTCTTTTTTTGGAGCACCTTGCTCTGTCCAGAAAACGTTCTACTTGCCCAGAAAATCATCTGCTCAGTCGAAGGAGGTGAACAGAAAGAGAATAGTAGGAGACTGGCTTCTCCCATTGTTTATGCTTTTGTCATTATCTCAGCTCTTTTTCAGCCTCTTCCATTCCCATCCTGCCATTGCTGACATTTGTGTTTGGCAGTGTACACTGACTACACAGCCCCATCATCTCTTCTTTCCAAAATAATTGTCAAGTAAAGCTCTCATTCTTCATTGTCTTGTCCATAAAATTGTTAGAATTGGGCCATGGCACCATCTTGTTGCATTAACTTGTACTGTCCCAGGCAGGTCCTGAGCTTGGAAATGTGAGAGATGATTTCCATGAGATAGTTTTGAAAGATGAGACATTTAAAAAAATTAATGTGGTTTGTTCTGTGGTGGAAAAGAGCTTTTGTTTTTGTTCTCTGTGTTTCTATCAGCATGGCCTCAGACCAGTAAGGCTGAGCAGGGCAGGTAAAAGAGTCACTTAAGCTCTGTGGCCTCCATGTGTTGGTTGTTGGCATCTAAAGCAGCAGTTTTTGGCCTTCACTGGCCCATGGGCCCAAGTTCTGTGCGTTGCAGCTGAACTGCTTCCACTCGGGGTGGGTGGATTGCTTGATTACAAGGTATGAATGCCCTTGTCAAGAAGACCTGGGAGCTCCTACTGGACACTGAAGGCTTCATCACTGTAGACATTTAGGGCTCTGTTTAGTTTCCCCCATGTAGATTTGTAATACCCAAGACATCCATAACCACTGGCAGATAAGACATGGTAACAAAAAGAGATCTGTGTGTCCCTGGAGCAGCAGCTCATGGCCAAACTGGATAACCCAGTTCAACTCAAACGGCAGTGGGCGCCTATGTTTGGGCAGCTGAATTGAGCCACTGAGTTTGGATGTCTAAATCCTCAATGGAATTACACCCAGATATGAAAAACCATGGAAATAAGTTTACTCTTTCCACTTATTTTTCCTCATCACCTGTATTCTAGGAATTATGAAAATAACATTCTTCTTTCCCTATTTTTCCTGAAGACCCCACATGCGAGCACTTCTATGCGTTTCTGTCTCTGTCCCACAGTCAACAGCAGCAACACACACTGGCAGTGCACTCCAGCTCTTTCCACAGACAAACTTGCCATGAATGATCTTTCCACTCTGGAATTTCTGTGTTGGTTACCCCTGCTTTTTCTGGGCTTTTTCTCACAAGCCCATGAGTCAGGGAAATTATGGAATTGCTGAAATTTTAAGCCTGGGTATGGCTGGAGAGTAGTCAAAACTGCTGAAGGTTGTCCAGAGTTCTTTGTATCAGACATGTGGAAGCCTGGCTGGGAAATGCCATGCTAATACTGTGATGTCATGGACCTGTGTCTCCTGAACACCTGGGCCGGACTGGGAATCCCTGTTCTCCTTGCAAGCAGGAGAGGGCAGCAGTAACACACACATTGACCTATCTGTCCCTGTTTCCTGCACTGACTGCAGTAGGATGTGGCCTTTCTATTATCAACCGACCTTGCTGAGCAATTTCCTGGTGCTTTCAACTGATAGGGAGGGAAGGAAAAGTAATTTTGTTCCTAACCAGTGCAGGATAACAGCCTACAAGCCCGAAGTTCATGGTGGTTAGAGGTAGTACATGCCCATGGTATCCCACCTCAGTAGTGAAGGAGGCTGAGAAAGTAAGTATGGGGTGGTGAGAAAGGGTACTGAGGCTCTCATGTGCCCCTGAGTGTCACAGCCTTTGGGACAGGACATAACAGGACTGACCCACCAATTGTTACAACCCATGGCTTTGTGATTTCTCACTAGAGCCAGGGAAAAATGGAAGATTAGCATAATTTTCGTTGAATTGTGTTCTGTAAATGGCACAAATCCTCAGCTAGGTGGCAGGATGGTAATGGGCTACACAGCAGTGGGGAGACTCAGCTTGCAGAGAGGAATTTCTGGTGGCCAACTGGTTTATTCTCGTGCCTCTGACACACCTTGAGCCCTTAAAAGAAACACGGATATAGGCAAGAATAAGATAATATTCCATTTACATTACTCCCTTTAATGTACAGGGGAATTAGGAACATGATATATGAGGTCTCTCATCACCTTCATTACCAGAAAATTCCCCCTGCTCCACATAGTGAACTTTCACCCCAGGAAAGGATCACAGGCTGTATCCATGGGATTCACAAGCCTGAGATGCCTCAGTGCATCTCACCTCTGGGTCACTGTCAGGGCAAAGTGCTCTGGATACAAGAGGGACATCAAGGCCAGGAATCTTGGCAAAGCAGAAGGACATTGGGATCAAAGGACAATCCTATTGCTGGTCAGCCCTTTCTCTTGTTTAGGGTAATTCCTCCCTGTTGGATATGGCACAGCCTAGAAGGGTTTCCAAACACTTCCAGCATGGAGGAGATGATCCGAGAGCTCAGATTTGTGGTCTCAGCTCCACTGCAGCCTCACATGTGACACTGCAGTGAGCACAGCGAGGTGTGAACGTGTTCAAGGTTACCCCACACAGTCAGGCCACACACCTAGGGCAGGTCTACCCTGTTCCACACAGGCTATTTATTCCTGTTTCCCATGGCTCATGAAGGCTAATTCCTCCCTCATCAAGGCTAATTAACCTAGATGAAATGTTATCCTAACATGATGTTACTGCTCCAGGGAGACGAGTGGCTTGTTTAGAGTGAAGTCTGATGCCTCTTTGTGTCTTTAATGTCTTTAGCAAAGCTCCCCTGCTGTTGTACATTGTTCCAGTGCCTTTGACTCTTGCAGTTTGCATCCAGAGAGGATCTGTCCTTCTGCAAACCAGCTCTCCCTCAGCAGACAAATGATAATTACCCAACAGTAACCAGTACTTCAGTAGAAGCTCAGATGTCCTGCTCACACACAAACAGGAGACAAAGCCGTTTTCTGTCCCATAGATCTTAACATGTAATAATATCCTCTGTTCTCATCTAAACCAAAGCATCTGGGAAGATGTGCGTGCCCCCTTAACCACAGACAATGAGAGCGCAGCCACTAAGCCCCCACTGCAGTAAATAAAGTCCCTCTTTCAGCATCTCCGAGGAGGATTGCGCTCACCCGTAGTCAGTGAGTGCTGTTGTAATAGCAGTCACCACAATCCCAGCTCCAGACTCCCACTCCTCCCTCCCCCAGCCCACAGATCCAACATGGAGAAGTGACAGACCGATTTCTTTTTTCGCTTCCCCTCCCTCCTTACTTTGTCGCTAGGATCATCTTTTTCCTCGCTGTCTGCTCTTTCTGTTCCATGTGCTGTCTGGCAATGTGCTCTCCTACTGCCTTGGCAGGGAACTCTGTTTCACAGGTGTAGCCGAAATCTCTGGCCAAATGTAGTGCTTCCCCTGCGGTCAAACAAAATGGGTCAGTAATTTTTTAGGGTTATTATTATCTTCACTGTCATCATTATATTGTTGGAATTATTGTTACAGGATTTATTACACTCTTAAAAAACCCAAAAAAACCAACCCCAAACAGTAGTAAATCACTTCTGTAGACAGTCATTCTCAAGGTAGCTACACATTTCAGCCCAATTGGTTGTTGATATTTAGTCATCAGTTGGTGCCAGGCAGAAGATAGGAAGGATACTCCTCTCATCAGATGGAAGGATGTCCCTCTCATGAGAAAATACTGGCCAAGACACTTGGCCCTGCCTTTCCACCAGTGAGTGCTGGGAAGCTGCCCAATTTTGCAAGCCCTGTTTGTCATGGATATTCAAGGCGTGGAAATGAGCAGAAAGCAGGAATAAATAACTTTGAAGAACTGAGTCAGCTTTTGGTTCTTCACTTCCCTGTGTCTAAGGGAACAAGAGCCCTCTACCACAGGAAAAACCCATGGAGATAACACACATTCCCATATATTTGCTTAGAGGTTAAGCAATCAATACAAGTGCCCCACACCAGAGAAGAGCACACTGCTCCATTAATTAGAGTTCAATTAATAATCCTGTTTCCAAAAGTATTGCAAAAAATATTGACCATGCAAAACAAGAGGGAAGATGATGAAAAAGACAGTTGCACTGAGAACCTCTCTACCTCACTGCAGAGACTGAACACCAGAACTCAACTCTGTGCTGGCTGCCAAATACGTCTGGAAGAACCCAACCCTCCTCACTAGCTTAGAGAATCCAGAATTTTATTTTAGAGTTTACTGAACACTCTGACCTGCACGCTGTGACTCTGACAACCTCAGTGTGGGATTTATCTGATCAAAAGCAGCTGCCTGGATGGTGAACATCTGTGCCTGAGTTAGCCTTTCCCTGGTGGGAAATAGGCATTTCTAGATGACACTTGCTCTTATCTCATTGCAGAAAGAAGAAATAGGTCAGCCACCAGACACGTATGTTGAAGCACATCTGCATGAGTGACTAACAGAGATGTGCTCCAGAATAGTTTTGGGGTTGCGGGTTTTTTTACTTTACTCTTCTTTTTTTCTTCTTTTTCAGTGTTGTGGGTTTGATTGCCATCAGGAGAAGTGGCATTGGACTCTGGCTCTTTGAAGTTCAAAAGGCTGGTGCTGACAGGAGGGATACAGGACATGCAACTCCCAGCTTTGAGAGCATCTGTAGTGGAATTCATCAGATTAAATGTCAATATTGATGTCTGACTTAATACTTTAAAGTCAATGGAGGCAAACTGGCACTTGTAGCACTAGCACTTGAACCAGCACTTGTATCATCCTGTACTAGAGGAGAAGACAATAGGGAATTGGAGGAATTATGGAAAGTCTAGATTAAAAGGGAACCCAGAGAATCACCTTCTGCTGAAAGCCCTGCCTTAGGTGAGATTATTCAAGGGTTTTCCAAGCCTAGTCTTGAGTATTTCCATCTGTGGAGATTCCACAGCTGTTTTGAGCAAAATAATAAAATGTTTAATTATTAATTTAACTTCATTTTATCATTAAATTAAATCATTAAACACCCAGAAGTGCTGATTTCTTCTTATTTACTACAATCTGATATGAGAAGACAGATGAAACTGCAATGAAGATGGGGAGATGAATCCCATCCTCGGCAAGACTTGGCTAAGCCAAGGAAGAGGAGAACTTCCATGGAAACAGTGGTCCTGTGCCAGGAGTAGTATGAGGAATAAGCAACTGCATCCACTGACCTCTATTCCAACTCCATTTTTTCCCTTTCAAGATATTGTCTTCCCTTCTACCACTGGAGTTTTTACTGGAAAAACACCTTTTGATTCCACTTTACTGCGTGTTTATCTGCTCCAGTTTATTCAGGTACTGACAAAATCCATGCACCACTCCCAGGCAATGTTTGCTGACACCAGCCAGCTCCAACCTCTGCAGCTGTAAGCAACATTACAGCAAAAATTGAAGATTATAGTCAAAATCATCTGCTTTCTTTGGATTATTGTTTAAAACATTATTTCCAGTATGCCTAAAAAGAATGAGGATGTTAACAAGCAATCAGTATCTCTAACTTGAAAAGAGAGATGGTTTCAACTTAGTTTGCAGCTTCTAGGAAAGTAAAATAGTTTTCAGTGAAAACAAAATGGATTTCAGTGAAAACAAAATGGATTTCAGTGATAAGTTAACAGAGAATCAGAATGAACAGGCATTTGTATTTCAAATGTCTATCCCAGACTTCTTCATGGGTGAGAAAAGGTACAAATTTAAGCCATAACTTTTACATTTCTGTAGAGCAGTTTCAAAATGTCTGTTTCAGACATGCTCTTACTCTTCCTTAAATAAAGACGTTCAGAGTAAATCAGTTTCAGAAGAGTACCAGGTTTTTCTTTTCAACTAAATGCTGTTAAAATATTTGATAGGTTTATCTGTAAAGGAAATAAAAGTCAAACCCTTTGAAGCTGCCATCAGGTGGAATTGCAATTCTCCAGGCAGCTTCATCATAGTTCCAGTCAGTCCCAGTAACAAGACAAGGAATGTAGACAGCAAAGAATTTAAACATTTAGCCATTGAAAATGTCTTGGTTTCTTCAAGACAGCCGAGCTTTCTGTGTTGAAATGTAGGCATTTATTTAACATCAACAACTAAGTGACTGAAATGTGAATATTTTCACTTACTGTTAGAAAAAGGGGAATGAAAATGTGAATTGTCATTCAAGCTTGTATTTAAAAAGATGATTTATAATATTTTCTAAGGCTGAGAAAATTATACTAAACTGTTCTGATAATCAGAGAAAATTATTCAAAAATATAAAACCTGTCTGGAGCAGGGACTGTGACTGAGATTGAGTGTTAATGGTATATGAAGATATAAAACCATGAGCAAAAAGAAACCAAATTACTTATCTCTTCATGGATATAGTTTGGCAAAATGTAGACTAAAATGTAATTACTGTTTTTTATGAAATAATTACCAAAATACTTTCAATTAGAATTGAAAATATTTTTTCTGGAAATGAAAATATGATGTACACCATGAATGCATGTTAGATCTATGTATATTTATTCATATAAGCATGCATACACTATAAGGAGTAGGCATCCTGAATTTTCTAAATAAATATGAAAATTTGGACATGAGAACACTCTGCAGAACATAATTTCACCCATCTCAATGTTGAGCAAGGATGTAATTTTAAACCAGGACCAAATGATGATTTGATATTGAGAAGTGGACTGTAATGTATTTTTTGTGAATAGATGTCCCTTTGATTACTGTACAGCAGGATAAAGTCTGCTCAGTGGGGGAAAGCAGTTTATACGAAATGTCATAGAATGTGTTCTTTCTTTTTCTACAGCATAATTTGGACAAATATTTACTTCGGGAAAAATATGTAAATGTTGGAAATGTGGATGAACTGACCTTTTTTCTTTTACCTTAGATTTGCCATCTCCTGCCTAGTTGTTATTTACATCAGGGTAGGAATCACAATGAAGGTGGAAACCGCTAAAATCCCTGACTTTTATAGTTCATTGCCTTGTTTCAATCAAAATTCAATAGAAAAATCAAATTTCCCCATGTGTGATACTCCCAGGTCTTTCTTCCTGCCGAGATAAAGGCAGATGTTTGGCATCTTGGGCTCTCCTTAAGCCCAGCGCATGGCTCTGCAGCTCCTGGCAGTACTGCCTCCCCTCTGCAATCTGACAATTGACCAGAGAGCTTTGCATGATGGAAAAGGACAGGTGCAGGAGCAGAATTGGCAGAGACAGCTCAGGAAAGCTCGGCGGGCAGAGCAGCCTTGTACCTTGAAAGGTTTCTGTGGGCAGGTGCAAGGAGCGGTGCCAGGGTCCCCCGGGGCCGGCAGAGTGAGAGCTGCTCCTGAGCAGAGTGAAGGCAGGAGCTGTGTCCCCAGGAGAGGGACACTCGGCATCTGAACCTCCCACTCTCTCCTTGGCTGTGCCTCCTCCGGATGCTCTACCCGGCAGAAATGTTACTCAGCGGGGAGGAGGGACAGGCGGGAGGTGGAAGGAAAGTTTATTCTATTTGTAGGGTGAGAAGGGAGGAGGAACAAGTGGAAGGATATTTAAACAAAGGCTGGTGAGGGAGAAGTGTGATAGCTGAGAGCACGATGAAAAAAGCAACCACTGACCTATTTTTCTCAAGAGTTTTGGTCCCCAAATTATGAATGTCATTAATGCTCTGTCTAGGAAATTCAGCGTCTTGATCGGGTTTGACAGGAAAACAAACTCTAGAATTTTTGGTAAGTTTTTCTTTTTTTTTTAATCTGACGGTTTAAAAATCATTCATGCACTGCTTTTACCTGCACCTGCAATCACATTTATGTTTTGTCTCATAAGTGACCCATTCAAGCAGAAGGGGACATCTCCCCTCTTTTCACATTCCTTGCTCCCACTGGAAAAACTTTTGACTCTTTTGAGCCCGCAGTAAAGCTTAGCCTTGGAAATACTAATATTTATTAGTAGGAGCCTTCATTTTACAGGTAATATGTAGGAACTTTCCTTTTGGAGCTCGTAAGTAAAATGACCTTTCCCTCCATCTAGTCCAGGCACTAGAGGGCATCCCTCGCCTGCAGGTTACACAAAGATGTGTCCCCAAACTGCTCAGGAGAGTCCTGCAACACCGATTTCATTCTCCCCAACTGCCTTTCTGCTCGTCCTGATGATTTGTGAGGACGACAAAAAGAACAGAACTGAACTGTCAAACAATTCCTACTTTGGGCCACAGACGTCCCTACCAAAGACACTAAAGATGCAACATGTCCAAGCCAACAGTAAACATCCTGCAGCAAAGCCAAACTCCAAAATAAAGGAATTAGAGGAAAACAGGAGGCCACAGAATAATTTTGGTAAAATCTGGACCTTCCTGTGACAGCCGCAGCCTAGAAATTAATTGTAACTCCTTATTAAGCTTAACAGAATACCCCAAAGCTCAGTGATTTTAGTATTTTTAGAAGAAGAGAGTCATGACATGGTTTTGGTCAGAAAACATAATAATCATGCAACAAACTGTGCCTTATCCTACATCACACATTCAAGAGGTTGGGAACACTCTTAACTTACAGAGATATTAAAACCTCAATATAGTGAAGACTCTGAGGACCTTTAGTAATAATAAATTTAAAACCATCTAAAGAAGTCGAGTGACACAATCCTGGGTCCTTATGAGAGGTACAGAGTGTACCTGATATTTTAGAGGTTTAATAAAACTAAGAAGTTATTATTATTTAAAATTCTGTATTGATATCACACTGAAAAAGCTAAGGTTGCTTTCTCTCTGGATTCTCTAAACCACAGGTTTATACCTGTGTCCTTCCATTTCTGCATCCTCCAGCAGCAAGAACCATAGAAGGATGGGTTTACTTGAAGAAATTGTGCTGCAAGATAATTCCACCTGGAGGTAATATCTTCATGTCCAAAGTGAGAACAGCTCATACCACAATGAGTTGAATGAGAACTTCTGAGTTTGACCCAGGACTGGTTACACAGACAGCAAATGAACTTAGTTTTCTGTTGGAGCATTAATATGGTGGTGCCATTCCCAAATATTCCATCAGGTAAAATGCAGGATTATCATATCCAGGCAAAAAGGTCTCTTCCAAAGTGACCTCAGCCACATCAGCATTTATTTTTAGGACTCACAGCAAGCTGGTCCTCTCACTCACAGAAGCAACTCCAGAGGCTTGATATCAGGTTTGCTACTGGCTTTGAATAAAGAGCAGGGATATGAGCACAGCTCTCTTTCTGGGAAAGAGGAATCTAATCCTGACTTACAGTAAAGGTACTCAGCCATCAACCCCTGGCCAAGAGTTGTTAGAGAGCTGCCTCCCTCTCAGCCTCTGCTGATGAATGAATAACTGAGCACCTAGAATCCCAGAATCATGGAATGGTTTGGATTGGAAGGAACCTGAAAGATCATCCAGCTTCACCCCCTGCCATGGACAGGGACACCTTCCACTATCCCAGGGTGCTCCAAGCTCCAGCCTGGCCTTAGAAATGTCCAAGGACCCAGGGGCAGCCACAGCCTCTCTGGGCAACCTGTACCAGGGCCTCCCCACCCTCACAGGGAGGAATTTCTTCCTAATTTCAGTTTTCAGCTGAAAGCCATTGCTCTGTTTACTAATAAAACCCAGCTGTGTTTATTCTTCCCTGACTCAAGGTGGGAATAGCCCTTGCTCCTCTAATTCAGTAACTTTTCTAAGGCTGGTAACTCCATGAGAGCTTTCTCTTGCAAGCAGGTGTGATTAGGACACACTTGTAATTCAGAGCAGCCCCATTGTAGGTCCTTTGCTCAGTTGCCCCTGGAATCTCAGTCCCTTGTCACAGATGCTGAAAACCTCCAGTGCTGTTTCTGCCTTGAAGAGTCTCCATCCTTTGAGATAATAAAAAACTCACTAAGTCAAGAGCAAGCTCTTTTAATTGACCCTGCTTCACCTTGGAGATGACCAGAGGTGCCTTCCAGCCTTAATGCTTCTGTAATTCTGTAATTCTGTGGTAATATGTGCTGAGACCTTAGCCTGCTTGCCTAGATCTGTATGGAGCTTTCAGGCTACAATTGTTGAAGGTATTGACCTTTAGGATGAGCTAAGTTCTCTCAGCATCAAGGAGGAGGGATCTGAAATTCCCAGAGCTGCTACTCGCAGCCAGACAACAAACTGGGTACTTAGTGGATTCACCCAGAATAGAAGAGAGGCAGGTAGAGTTTCTTCCTTTTGCCTGAGGGGTTTGAACCTGCATCTCCCAGCTGAAGGTTTGAAGAGCCTGGCAGTATTTGGTGAATGATATTTAAACAGCAAATAAAGGCCAAGAAGGTATCTCCTGAGCCCGTCTAGATATTATCTGAAAACAGATTTCATTCATTTATGTGTGTGGGGAAAAGCCTTGTCTAAATATTATGCTTTCTTATGGGAGGGAAAAAAAATCATCATATTTTTGGACCAGCTCCAGGAAATTCACAAGTTTAAAAAAAAGGAAAGGAGGATAAACAAACCTACTTATAGAGTTGGTATAAGACATTCATCTCTCTCACAAGAACACTCTCATGATCGATTTGTAAGCACAAATCAATGCTGGGGAAACGGCAGGACCAAGACACTTGCTGGGGGCCAAGATATCTCAGAGTGAACTTCCATTTTGCCACTCACTTTGTCTATGGCTTTAGGCAGGTCAGGCATCTTTATAGAAAATACAGATTATGGAGTTTAACCCTATGGCTGAAAAGGGTTGCACACAACAAAACATTTTAATTATGGTTATATTATATTGCAATATTAGAGACCCTACCTTCTACCAAGGAAGTCAGGAGTGTGACATTTGCTGCTTTTCTTCTTCCTGCAGGCAAATTCAGTCCCAGTCTGTCTAATTTTTCTCGCAAGCAGCGTCCTCCATTCTTGGATTTTGCTCTGTCATGAGAGAACAGCAGGAAAGAGAGATACTTGTCATTATTCTGGACCTTTCCCCCATGTTGATACAAGCCTAGAAATTGTACTCAGTTTGTTGAATGTATGGGGCAATGCTTGCAGTTGTGACACCAGTGGAACATATTTCAGAGCTGTATTCTCAATGTCCTGCTTGCTCTATGTGACTCTTTCATGTCAGTTCTTTGGCAGAGTCAAAGATTTTAATGCCTGTCATGGGAGCACCAGATCTTCAGGCAGCTTCCCACATAGTGGAGCCCAGTGTCCTGATTTGGGCACAGAGCCTGGGATTACAGAGATTAAATGTAAATGTTGACAGTGCAAACACTTATATCTGATTAGCCAAGCCAGGCTCCAAAGACAAATTAGAGAGAAATGCGACCTTCTAGAATGAGATTAAACAGATATCCACAATGAGTGAACTTTACTCATCTGGCTCACCTGACTAATAAAGGAAGTCAGATAGCTACTTAAATGTAGATGTCTATGTGGAACCCAGCTCCACCTATCACTCTATAATTTATGTAGAAACCTGGATACTAAAAAATGTTGTGTACAAAGCCCAAAACCCACAAGGAAGAAGGACAAGGAAATAGGAAATGCTGAAACTAAAACCTCAGCCATCATTGGTTATCTGTGCCCCTGTGCCAAGCACCTATATCCCTTTGTTCTCACAAAATGGGTCCTGGAGTGTCCCAGTGCTGCTTTTCTCCAGCATCTCAGTATTTGAAGCATTTGAGACATTTCCTCTAATGCAGCAGGCGTAGGTTCCAATTCTTCCTCAGCCTGAGGGAATTTTAACCTGTGTCTTTTAGACAGATGCAGCAGCCAGATGACAGAAAATAACTAATGTTTGCTCAAACAATGAATAAAACAGTGCCTGGAACCCATATATCTCCAGTCCCAAATGAATGACCTGTCCATTAATTAGATAAGAGTCTACACCTTTGCTTTTTCTACAACAAATATGTAATTAACCCTGAATGAGACTGAGGCGCCCTCAGCTTAGAAAAAGTAATCACTGAGTAGTAAAAATAATTAGCTAAATATTTTGAGGTTCAGATCCAAGTTCCTTTAGGCAGCGGAAGGAACCAAACATGGAATATCAGCATTTCGATATATGTTTTAATTCATTAAGAAATACCACAAATTTGTTTGTCAGGAAATATCTTCTGAGAATAACTTTTTATTTATTCAGAAGAACACTTTATTGCCAAGGCAAGCTATTTAGGAAAACAGGTAACCAGTGACTGCTGACAGGATGCAAAAACAAGCCTTCCAGGTCTCAGGCAAACAGTCAATGAGATTTTGTTTTCCCATGTCTTTTCTGGTCAAATAGACAGTGTTTGAGCCTCTCTCTAGCTGTGAAACCCTCAGTTACAAACTGCGCAAATCTGTTCAATTGCTCTCTCTGATTCATAAAACAGAATTAGCACATCCAAACTGCAGGCAGGGAGGAGTCCCTGGCTTTTGCAGACTCCTGAACCATGCCCAGGGTTAATTTGGGAGAGGAGATATTTAGTCTGGGTCAAAAATCTATGGGGATCATTCAAGCATTTTAACAGAGGAGAGAAGTGAGCCCCCACATTCAATTCAATGCCCTCAAATCCATAATAGCTTGCACTGTATTGATGAAATCTGCAGCATGAGTATTTAAAGTGAAAATTAGCTCAAGGTTCCTCCAGGATGAAGCAAATAGAGGGGAAAATTTTGGTGGATGTAGATTTTAGATTACAGCACCTATAGAGGCAGTTAAATAGAATTTATGCCTTGAAAACAAGTTATGGTCTATAGTCATTATTCTCCAAGATGGCTCGAGACAGCCCTTGAGTGCCTGCGTGCCTCAAGCTGGTTAAAATGACTTTCAGTATAAGCACGAGGATCAGTGTGGCCTTCAGTGCCAGCAGTGAAATAGCCCATGACTTTGCAGCTAGTTTTGATCAAAGGGTGTTCAAGCAGTTGATGCCATCTGAGCTGACGCCTCGGGGACACCGTGACTTAGATATGCCTGGCTGAATTACAGTTGCCTCCTGGTTTTCCTCTTGCAATGTGAGGCACAGTCTGCCTCTTTCCTTCTTTCTGCTCCTGCTCTCTGCAGGTGTCTGCTCTGGTCAGTGAAGGGTCAGAGGCAAAACTTTACCTAATTATTTGCTTCTCCTCCTGTATCTCACAAGGAGAAAAGTAAAAACAGCTTGTTCTGTCATTTTTTGGCGCTCAAAAAATGTGTAAAGAGAGGAAGAAAAAGGCATCCCTATACCTCTATGTTTTTGGTTTGGTTTGTTTGGTTTTTTGGTTTTTTTTTTTGTTTTGGTTTGTTTTTGATTTGTTTTTGTTGTTGTTGAGTGAGGGCTCTAAAGATTATAAAACAATTTGCTTTCAGCTAGTTTCTTAGCAAGAATTCAGTTTTGTGGCTCTGGTGAAATTGTCCACACATTGAATTTCCTTTTCTTCTTGCTCAAAACAAGTCAAAGCAACATCTATCCATGTCTGATGAGTAAATGAACAGAGGAAGTAAAAAAAAATTTTTTTTTTTTTGCTAATTTACTGAAAATTCTCCAGAGTCCCCTCCTGATCCATCCCTTTTTGTTCACCCCAAGTATGATCACTTATCCAAGTAGGGAAAAAGAACAAAGCCTATCTGTTGAAAATAAAAAAAATTACAGCAATTACAGCATTGTCTGGGACTTGTTAGCCTCACCTCAACTTACCTTCTCAAAATACCTCCGAGGAGGGAAGCGTTGAGGCATTCTGGTGGTGAAAGGCGCCTCTTCACCTCTGCAATGGTCACTTTGTACTTGGATGTGGAGCTGAGCAGGGATAAGCGACCAGGGACAGAGCAGAACAGGTCAGTGGGGTTGACAACACAGGTGCCACCTGCAAGAAAAGGAAATATTAGAGTGGGGGAGATCTTCTGTGTTTTGTCAAACTCAGCCATGATGAACAGTTCTGCTGTTCTCTTGTGGTGTGTTTGGTTTGGGTTTGGTTTTACTTCTGGTGTGTGTGGTTTGGCTTTCTATAATATTATTGTTTTGAGAAAAATGAAAGTACTGGAATTTCAGTGTGGGAGCAGCGAATTATTAGATTTCATAAGGTTTTCAGTCAAAATACATTGTTATGGCTATCTGATATTATTTGATCTCATGCTCTGAAAAAATTACCGGTTATCACTAAGGTCTCTTCAATCCAGTATGATAAAAAAAAAAGATTGAACCCTCACTCACATTTAAAAAAACCACAGTTTGTGAAAAATTTAGGATATTGTTTCTAATGAGAAATGTTAATTCAGTCTCTCACAGTAGTATTTAGGATTACGAAGATGCAAGAACGCTATGGGTTTGCAGTGATTTGCAGCAAGAACAGCTTTCCACACCTTTGTACTCATAAATTCCTTCCAAAGTTAGGTCAAATCCTCAGCTGATATTAACGATTGAAATCTATTGAGCTACATCAGTTTATCTCAAGTTAGTTCTGCAGTTGTTTATTTCTTCAGAGTGGCAATTACTTGGCCTGGGTCTAAAACTGCTGAATGATCACCAAATCTTTCAGTCAAGATTTTGATCAATAACTCCTCAGGCAAAACTGAGCTTTAAACTTAGAGTTAATATGAAGAAAGAGAGAAAACTTTCTCTGCAACTGATCCAAGAAAGAACAAACTCCCAAGGAAAAAAATAAAAAATCTTGAGGACTAACACATATTTTATCACCAAGCACAAACACTTTTCTTTGACCTGCCTTCTCCAACCTGACTACAATGAAAAAATTTGTGGAAGAAATAAATCTTACCACTGCATGCACTATTCTTCCCTGGGGGGAAGATGACAAAAAAAAAGAAGAAAAAAAAGAATGAGCTTCATATGAGAGTGATATAAAATGTCGTATAATTCAATGCACTACTAGAAGGGGTTCAGATGGTTTATGTGAGGATGATGGTATGAAGACCTTCTTAGAGCAGAAACAATCTGTGTTCATCACTCATGCTTAAAGGAAAAATGCTGTATCTTTTAAGATACCTTGAAAATTTCTTTTTTCCTGTGAACATTTTAATCTTTTTTAACAAAAAGAGCTCATTTTGTTACACTTAAACATTTTAGCTTCTAACCTGAATTCTATAATCAGAATAGAATAGAATAGAATAGAGTAGAATAGAATAGAATAGAATAGAATAGAATAGAATAGAATAGAATAAAAATTAGAAGCCCACTTTAGACAAGATCCTACACCTTTCTCTTTATCAACTTACATGTGCAGCCCTCTTAAAATTAAGGTGTCTCTGTTTCATTCCTCACAGAGACAGACTGAAGGATGAACCTTCATTAAATGCAGACTATTGCTTGCTTACATAAGGCAAACAGAATTTCTTTCCAAATATTTCAGCTCTTGAAGGTATATTTAAACATTTGTGCTGACAGCAACACCAGAAAAGAACATCTCTTGGTATCAATCCCAGATGGGTGAGATCCTGACTCAGTACAGCAGGGTATTTTATGACTTCTAATTATGTTCCAGGGCAGATATTAGTGTCCACTTCTTAGACAGGATATAGAGACAATTCGTGCATCACCAAAATACAGACACATCAAGGGCACTGATGCACATTTTTACACAGCTCAAAGCTACGATTAATGAGCTCGTACGCTCAAACACAGAAATCTGGCGCCACATGCCTGAAATAATTTTGGGTCTGTGTTGTTTTGGAGTGTTTGGGTTTTCTTTGGTGGATTTTTTTTTTTCCAGAAACCTGTAAATATTTTCAAGCAACGTTTTCAAACTTCTGGTCTGTCAGGTACATTTGTGAAGAGCGCTAACACTGAGTAGATCTGTTTGTTTGGCATCTGCCACACAATGCACATACACACGTGTATATATATATACGTGTCAAGAAAACAGTAGCACTGTGTACATATTTATTTACTTCAATGAGTCTGTAGATTTTATAACGAGTGAGACTCTACTGAAATCAGTGTCATATTAAAGTTCATCTCCTTGCCAGGTTAAGCCAGTATGTGCACCCTTTATGCCAGATAAATAATTGTTCCTTTAATCCAAAAACCTGTTACCCTGCAGCTGCTCCTACCCTAACCAGAATTTATTGGAACACTTCTCATTACTATTTAGTCAAAAGTTGCTTACAGTCTGAAATATTTTAAAATACCATGCCTAAGCAAGGTGATCTAAACCAAAGCAATTCCAGGTAAGTCAGGTATGGGTTAAAAGTAAAGGAAATCAGCAAGTCTGGGTCATTTGCTTTCCAGAAACGGGGGCAAAGCAGCAAATTACAACAAGGTAAAATCCATTGCACATTATTATTTTGCTCTATTAATTATTCATTCACACAGCAACAGAGAGCGGTGTGGTGCTTTCTAGACGAAGATATGTCTTTGTCACAAACTGTGTGCATTTTTGAAGGCATGAATTTCCTACCACAAACACCACTTTGGAGAGGACATGGATGAAGTCCTGGCCTTTACACTATGTGGTAAACAGAAAAAGGCATGGAGGGCTGCTGGAAAGAAAGAGGGAAGGAGAAGAGCAGCCACACAGGAAGATGAAGGATTAGGTTTCTTGCCAAACACATGATTCAGGGTATTCCTTCCTTCCTTCTGATCAAGTGTTAGAGTGGACAAATGATTTTGTGAAGCAGCTTAACATGAAGACCACCACCACAAGAGATGTTTTAAGTTGCACTAAACAGCAGTGGCAACAACCAGCTTTTTTTCCCATCAACACAGTGTCACTCTAGGTGCTGTTGGAAAAGTCAATCCTCACTTAATTGTTGAGCCAATCTTGTCATAACAGCGTTTGAGAGGTGGGATGCTAAGATACCAGCAGAAAAAGCAGAAATAATGCCTCAAAACCAGAGTGGAAATAATGTCTTTTGTGAGTCTAGCAATTCAACAGCAGCTTTCCTCTCAGCAGCTTTTACTGGCTTTGGAAATCTTTACAGAACAACTTCTGCTGCCAGAATACATAAGATCCCCCTCAGCTCACCAAATGAAGAGCTCCACATGCCGGAACAGCAAAGTAATGTGCCCACAAGTGTGCCTGAAGGAGGGAAAGTTGTGGCCCTTGCACCCTGACTCGTTATCCATGGCATTCGTCCTCCAGCAAAGCCAGAAAAAGGAAAGGAGAGCAGGCAGACAGTGAGATAACTGGCAGGATCACCCGGCTGATTGCCTCAGCAGTTTTGTACTCTGAGTAGCAAGTGAAATGGGCCTGTGAATGTTAAGAACACTCCTTTTAGGACAACTGCTTATTCCCATAGGGAAGTGATGATGTGGTGTGGTCTGACTTCATCTGTTGCCATAAGATACTATTTTGGAGATTACTGTAAATGGTGATGGTTGTGATCGTGCAGCCTCAGAGGTCTGAAAACACAGGCAGGGCAAGATTTAGGCAAAGGGAGAGTTATATTTTATATTGCAACTGATAGATTGGGGGGAGGGAAATTCAGGCACTCAATCCTTTCTTTAAGGCTTCTCTTTCATCCGACTCTATCCAATTACTTCTTTATTCATGACAGAGTTTTAGTCTCTGATCTATCATCTTCATGTTGATTTCAATAAATACAATTGGTCACAAGATAAAAATGGGTGGGAAAGAGAGATGCTTTGTGCACCTGACCTCATCTAAGTGAGAGACCAAGGGCCTGAAACTGCTGTATACTGAATCCCCAAATCACATCAAGAGATTATATACAACCTGATGTAATTAAAGATGTTCCTGCTCATTGCAAGGGGTTGGACTAGATGGCCTTTAAAGGTCTCTTCCAATACCAAATATTTTATGATTCTAATCTATGATTATTTTCAAGTGGCCTGAGGGAGGAGAACGACAAAAGACTAAGTTCATTTTTATTACTTTACTTTGAGGCCCCAGTCTTTTTCCTTCTAACTCACTGGATCATGCTTGACACAGTGTCTTCCTTCATGAGAACTGTGCTTTTCCTTTGCTTTCCAAGCCTAGAATGAACAAAAGTTCGGCTGTGTGATAGTGGAAAAGGTAGTCAGAGCAAACATCGGGAGAGAATTTTCCCTTCCTTATTCCTGTCGCCCCATCAAATAGCACATGTCAGTACAAAATGCCAACACAAGCTGATGATGGGTGGTGCAGATGACAGCAGGGAGAACAGAGCCCTGCTCTAACTCACCCGTCTTGTCAACACAATGAAAATCCCAATAATGCACGTGGCGAGGAGAGTTGGGTCTGTTTTGGTTGCAGGTTCCCTTTGTACCCATGAAGAGAACAATAGGGTGGCTGGTGTGTGGTGGTTTATTCTGATTTAATTACTTGGGCATCTGCTGAAATACAAGGCTCCCTTACACCATCAGAGTTAAATATTTGTGCATCCTTTCATTGATAAAACCAATACTCTGACATACATATTTTTTATACTTTTCATAAGCAATGATTTTGTTTTATCAAGAACGAGAGAGACAAATACCTGTCGGTGTCACAAGATAGTTTTTATGCTTTAAATACAATTTTTTAAAAATATGTGTCTATAATACATTCTGCAAGGGCATTTTTTATTTGTTTACTGTAACACCCACAATAGGATGAGTGTTTTATATTAATTCAATTCAAAATAGTCCCTTTCTCCAAGACATTCAGCTGTAAATGTCATGCACCTTTGTAAGGAAACATCATAATACACTGGTGACAACAGTGTAGAAGTGCTGTTTGTTTTGTTTTTCAGGATATTCACATTTGTGTACTTGTGTACATTATTAAGTATAAGCACGACTGAATGTCAACAGATTGATCTTATATAAAATATTAATAGCACACTATGCTTTTTATTAGTCTATTATTTATATCTACAGGTGCTGTTTGTGGGAGCCTCCAGCTTATAGTATATTTTCTGCCCTGTGCTGAAATTCTGACAAGTTTGCAGTATGCTACAAAATTAAGACATTAGAATCTGCCTCTCCTTAGCTTTTTCTCTCCTATCATGTAGTAAATGTAAGCAAGTGTTTATCAGTACAGAGTTTATCAGTACTACTTAATCCCATTTTCAGTTCCAAAAGGTCTGTAAGCAATTTAAAATGTTCTCCAAATTATCCTCACATGACCTAATCACTAATATCAGCAGTTAAATATTCAAAACTCTAAAACTCATCTACATTTGTCAGGAAAAATAGAAAGTACTGCTTCTTTTTTTTTTCCAATTTCACTTAAGTTAACAAACTTTGCATTGTGTGAGAAGCCACGTAAAACCAGCTCATTCCACGAACAGAAACAATTCTGAGATATATCTCACTACAACACTCATGCCAAGAAAACAAAGGCATGCCTGCATGCACAGAACATGAGGAGTTTCTAAATATAAACCAAAAGATTCAATAAGAGTGAGGGTATCACCGGCAGTTTTTAAGATGAGATTCTTACCTACACTGAATTTTTAAGGATATTAAGAGCTGTAAGAGTTTTAATTGTAAACAAGGTTAAAAAATAGCTTGGGAGAAGCAAGGTGGAAAAGAGAATAATACAAATAAGTGGGTTTGTTACAGGAAGCCAACTTTAGAGATTGTATGAACGTGTAAACAAATCTCATGCCCCCAGGACCAGCCCTCTATTATCCAGGTGTGTCGGGAGACATAGGAGAACTTCTGCAGTGGAAGGGTAAGATCCAAACCAGACCAAAAAGACAAGACATCTGCTTCTTTCCCCTTTCCCCTGCACAAGCCACAGGAGCTAATCAGCACTTTCCCAAGCCTCCTCAGGTTCTCTCTGTGCCAGTGGCTTGGGGAAACTGCTGAGTGCTGCTGGAGAGTGCCTGTACCCCTGTGCTTGCTCCTGCAGGACAAAGGCTTGGGCAGGATGTGTGCGGTGTGTGAAGGTGTGGTAAAGGTTTGAGGCTCTGCCCGAGGTTCCCCCATGAATGGGGCAGAGCGAGTGTTGTTTAGGGGGAAATTTGTCCCAGGAGCCACTGGCTGGCTCTGTGTGTGTCCTGCATGTGCTGTGTGACTGCTTTGCGTCCCTTGTTGTGTGCTCTCACACACTTCACTCCCAGCCTGAGTTTATGGGGTTCCAGGGGCAGCTCTGCGGGGTGCACATCCCGTGTGTCCCTGGCTCCAAAATCTCTGCTGGGGCAGGCAACGCTGGGACTGTGCAGATCATGACACCTCACAGCACGAAATGGGGCAAAGTGAGATAGAAAAGATAAAATACACAACTTCTACCCCAGGAGGATTGGGGAGAACCACAGAGTCCCAAAACCGGTGAGAACCCAGCCCAGGGACTTCCCACAACCTTACTGTCCGCAGCCCAAAGATATTCCTTTTGTAGATCAACAGGGAAAACAAACAAACGACCAAAAAAATGCCCCGAAAACAACCAAACTTCAAACAGACAAACAAAACCTCGCCGAAAGATCAAACCAAAATAAAACAAGCCATCAGCAAACAAACAAACAAACAAACAAACAAACAGAAAAGCTCTCAAAACCCAGACTCATCTTTTCGCCAAACTTTTGCCAAAGATCCGGCCGCGGCCAGGAGCGGAGGGTACTGCCGGCTCCGCTCCCTCCCCGCCGGCGGAGCGCTCGGTGTCCGGACAGAGCCCGTCAGACCCGCTGCTCAAACCCCTCCGTCTCCTTCCCCAGCCCCAAACTCCTGGCGAGCTGGAAGTCGCCGAATGATTTGGCTTTAGTCGGCTGGAGATTATCTCAGCTGGAGCCGCGAAAGCCATTAATTAAGCCAGCTATTTAGGATTTTAATGCGATTTAAATTGGCCCTTGGAACAGAAAAGAGAAGAAGAGAAGACAACAGCGCTAATGACAGCGCGTTAAGATCTGAACACAATGATGGGCTATTACGGGAGTCCCGAGGCTCTTGTAAGGTTCAGAAGAGTCGGGAAAAGGGAAGGAAGGGCTCAACAAAGGGAAGACAAGGAGGTGCTCTGCCCTACCCTCGGTGGGCTCAAAGCTGGGCTCGGGGACAGGGTCCAGCCGCAGGGATGGATCCAAATCCGCGCACCGAGCCCCGCTCCAGTGCCGGGAGCTGCCGGCTGGGCTGGGACACTGCAGGGGACACCTGGGCGGGGGTCCTGGGGGCAGGCGGGGGTTCCCAAGCAACATTCGGGAAACAGAGGAGGACAAAACTGGCCAGGGAACTGCAGGCGGTCTGCCTGGACAAGCACAAGGTGAAGGGGATGTCTTGAAGGTCTTCTTCAACCTAAATGATTCTTTGCTTCAATGATTCTCTGTCCCAAGAACTCATTCCTTCATCCCGGGATGCCTGAGGAGGTGATAACACGCCAGCGCCCTATTTTTGCCCTTTGGTTTCTACACAGAACAGCACGGGAGAAGATTCTCCTGGGGCGAGGTGCAAAGCCCTCCGCCCCTGCCTTCACTCGCCCCCTCCAACCTCCTGCCCAAAGCCTCATCCCTAATGACTGAGTCGTTGGGCGGTAGTTTGGAGTGTCAAAAATTAAAATTAGAATGGGGGAGAGGACCAAGACTCAGCGAGTGCCTTTCAAATGAGATGTGATACCACAACTAAGTACATAAAAGGCAGAGGCTAGAAAAGGGAGCGTCTTTCTCCATATTTTATTGGTAGACTTTATGGTGACTGCTGTTTGAGCTTTTAAGAAGAGGGTGGTTATTTTCTCTTTCTTTTTTTTCTTCGTCTTTTTCTTCGTCTTTTTTTTTTTTTTTTTTTTTTTTTTTAATCAGATAAGATCTGAGGGCTGTTCCTAGCCAGGCACTAATGCATTCAGATGTCAGTCACCTCTAAGCGATTTGACAAACTCAAGATCTCTTAAAACGTGCAGAGTTCAGATCATATTAATTCCCCAAAAATGTTTTGATTCAAAGTAGTTTGTATTTTATGTTGCCAAGGGCAATCGAAAAAGGGCTATTGCCGATAGGTTGGCCCTTCTCTCTTCATGGCCCAGAGGCGATAGCAGTATTTAAGCTTCTGAAATTAGCCTGGGGCAGGAACGATGGATGATCACAAAGCGAAACAAGAGCTTTTTTTGGAGTTTGCCATCTCGATTTCATAAAACGATGCAGGCCAAATGTCACCATGTTGTCTTTTTAATCCAAATATATGGAGGTGAGGACACCGAGCCTGCATACACTTCATGTCCGAGAGATGGGGAAGGGATGTGTGTGGAAGGGGGTTTGGATGGCATTTTAAAAAGAAGTGTGGAAGCCCTCCCTTCCACATATCCCACCCCCCCCCCCCCGAAAAAAAAAAATCAAAAAGAGAGATAGAAAGGAAAAGAGAGAGAAAAAAATCAAAAAGGAGTCAGGTTATTCTGCTTTTAAAATGACAACCTAGAGAGGAATTAAAAGGGAATGGTAAGTAATAAAAGCCTGAGACGATTAATAGGAAAGTATAAGAGGGGAGGGATTTTTTTAATGATTAAAAAACACAGACGACTCCTGTAAATAGAAGCTTCATTTCTTCAAGTGATTTCTTTTGAAACGAGCGATCTGAATATTCAACTTTAAGGCAAAGCTCCACTCTGTATGTACAACATTAATATGATCTCTGCAGAATTTGGTACTCAGAAATATTAACATATCAAAGCCGCTGCCTGAGGCTAGAGAAGCTATCGATACACGAGCAGTAGGAAAAGTAAAGATTATTGGTTCTGATGGTTAGAACAGGGAAGCTCCGGGCTAAATCCTGCACACCATTAACTGAAAGTGATAGCATGGGGATCTCTGCCCTGGAATCGGTGGCAAATATTTTCTCTAGCTAGTAATTAGCTCGCCTGCACCTAAGCCTTGCAAAAATCTTTTACTTTCCGAGCCTCATTAAAGCAAACACCAAATCACTGCATTAAACAATCTAGAAAGCAGCTGATATGTGCAATGGCAGCCAGAGATGGAAGCAGGGAAGAGCCATGTTTGTGATGCTTGTCATTCCCATCTGCATTAATACCTGGACTGCAAACCATGACACTTTTTAGGGATTTCTTTTTTTAGAAAGGACTAGGGAATGGTGTGTTCCTCTGGGAAAGTATCTGGGAAGATCTTTCTTTCTTTCTTTCTTTCTTTCTTTCTTTCTTTCTTTCCTTCCTTCCTTCCTTCCTTCCTTCCTTCCTTCCTTCCTTCCTTCCTTCCTTCCTTCCTTCCTTCCTTCCTTCTCTCTTTCTCTCTCTCTTTCTCTCTCTCTTTCTCTTCTCTCTTTCCTTCCTTCCTTCCGCCCCTTCCTTCCTTCCTTCTTTCTTTCTCTTTCTCTCTCTTTCTCTTCTCTCTCTCTCTTTCTCTCTCTTTCTCTCTCTTTCTCTCTCTTTCTCTCTCTTTCTCTCTCTTTCTCTCTCTTTCTCTCTCTTTCTCTTCTCTCCTTCCTTCCTTCCTTCCTTCCTTCCTTCCTTCCTTCCTTCCTTCCGCCACTTCCTTCCGCCACTTCCTTCCGCCACTTCCTTCCGCCACTTCCTTCCGCCACTTCCTTCCTTCCGCCACTTCCTTCCTTCCACCACTTCCTTCCTTCCGCCACTTCCTTCCTTCTGCCACTTCCTTCCTTCCACCACTTCCTTCCGCCACTTCCTTCCTGCCTGCCTTCCTGCCTTCCTGCCTTCCTGCCTTCCCCCCATTTCCTCCTGCTACTGCATCTAAAACACTAAAAAGCAACCTTGTACAAAATATATGTATGAATTAGTGACAAAAAATAAAATAAAAAGTCTGACACAAGATGTTTAAAATATTAGGGAAGCCACTCTCGAGTTAATATATTCTTATTGATCTATTACTAGAAAAGAAGTGTGATTTATTTATTCGGGATACTGTATAGCGCTTAGGCGCAGGATGTTTTGATTACTGCTAACACCTATCGCTTTTTTTGAAGTCGGACAAAATATTTATTATGTATTTTTAATATACATTTGAAACTTATACTCTTGCCTTTGATATCTTCCCTGAATATGCCAAGTAACAGATAGCAGTGCAGGAGTAGTTCAGCACTTAAATCAGGGTTCAGAAGACCTTGCATTTTCATGCTGGATTTCTTTTAGTATCAATCTTTAAATCCTTGAATAATTTGATCTCTTTAAAGAGAGAGAGAGAGGGAGAGAGAGACACCACTACCATCATCTGCACAGGTAATTGGAGTCTCCTTAAGAGGAGCTGCAGAGCTGAATAAACTGGAGTTGAGCTGAGCTGAGCTTTGAGCCGCCCTTCAACTGGGAAATGAGAACGGCCGTCAAACACGACAGACACAGAGCCCAGCTGATGGGGACTCTGCCTCTCTCTCAGCTAACGATCTCCGCTTCTCGGAGGTCAGCTCCCGGATCAAACCCGAAAGAATTATCCCTCTTCCTAGGGATAATTATCATTCTTCCTAGGGATAATTAGAACATGCTGAAACAACGACTTGGGCAGGCGCAGGCGCGGGCAGCGCCAGTGGGGCAGGAGTTTGCCAGCCCCTCTCGGCAGCGGTGTCCCGCCAGCGGTGCCCGGGGAGGGGACAGCGCATTTGGAGT
>JAHLSL010000038.1:14285083-14309092 GCA_025920805.1 Petroica traversi | reverse complement strand
CTTCCTTCCTTCCTTCCATCCCTCCTTCCTTCCTTCCTTCCTATTATATATATGTACATATATGTACTCCTGCTGTGGACAGGGTAATTATTCAATTTCTAAACTGTGAACTAAAGTGTGGTTTTCAGCATGAATTCCTCTCAGTTTGCATTATCTGCTGTTCTGGAATGATTATTTGCAGTGCAGTGAAGGAAACACGGACAATAAGGAATTTTTGATTGTACAATAAAACAACTGCAATTGAAGAGCAATGTTTTCAGTAGTTTAAAGACAATGGGCTATATCTTACTGACTCTATCAGCAAAGTGGTTAGCTGAAACAAATGCCTAACTTTATTTCTAGAATAAAAAAAAAAAAAAAAAAAAAAAGAAGTGTGTTTAGCACCAGTAAATATTAATTGAGGATGGAAAGAGAAACTGGTATTCAGATTAGCAAAGACCAGGATATAACTTTGGTTTGTATTTTTTAGGGGCAAGTGACATCACCAATGTACTAAATTATGGTCAATGAATATATTATTTGTCATAAAAAGTCTCAAAATTATTATTTCTGACGCTGCTCTTGTATATATTTTTATTTCTTTAAGGAAACAAACCCATGACAACAATATACAACAACCTCTATAAGGATACATCACATATCTACCATCATATGGGTGTATCATGCACTTTTCTGTACGAATGACAGTGAGAGACATTTTACAACAATTGGCCCAGCTGTTTCATATCTTAGTTTAGATGAACTAACACAATAATTGATCCACCTCCCATTTACATCAGCTGAGCCTCTGCTTTGCTATTTTGTGATACAGAAACAGACTCCTTCTGCATTTTCCATTCCTCACCACAGCTGCAGGAAATTCTGGGATATCCTCAGTCCCACCTGCCTGCAGAGATCCAAGTGCGTGGCCAAGGCTCTGCACCCACACCCCAAATTCCTGTCTTGGCTATTGCACATCCAAAAGTGCAGAGGAAGAGGATGTGTTTCCCTCAGCTGGAAATAAGGAGGTTTGTTTTCATTATACGTGTACCCCTGACCCTAAATTTGCAACCCTTAAAGATGAGCTTAAACAGAAGATCAATTTGGTTTATAGAGGTGAGCATTGATTTTTTTGCCCTGCAGTGCACGGCACCGGCCTGGCTATTAACAGAGGAGAAAATATCATTCCCCATGGCTAGGAGGTTCCATACATAAAAAGAAGCTCTGTATCAATGAATCATAGAATAGTTTGGGTTGGAAGGGAGCCTTAAAGGTCTCCCAGTCCAACCCTCCTGCAATGAACAGGAACATCTCCAACTGGACCAGGCTGCTCAGAGCCCTGTCCAACCTGATGCTGAATATTTCCAGAGATGGGGAATCCACCACCTCTCTGGGCAACCTGTGCCAGTGTTTCAGCACCCTCACCATAAAAAAAGACATCCCTACCTCTAGTCTGAACCCACATAAATGTGTGTGTGTGTGTGTGTGTGTGTATTTATATATATATATTTTAGATGCACACATGGAATATAATCACCAGCTTGTTACCTGCTGCCCTGCAGGATGGGCTTCTAAAATGAAAAGTTACTCTTCTTTATTGTCTTCAAAGAACCCCCTGAGCTAGGTTAGCTGTTTGTAGTAACCCAGGGGAGGAAGAAAGGCGGTTTTGTATCCCTCTTCTCTCTTGCAGGCAGAGGCAGGCTGCGATGTGGCCGCCCCCCCTCCCCTCTCCCTCCCCCGGCTGCGGGGTGAGTCCCCCCTGAGCCCCGCCGGCGGGAGCTGTCCATTCAGCACCCGCCCGCCAAAAACAACAAAAGCAGGGAAATATTAATTAATTAAAAGAGGGGGGGGAGAGCTAAAAAAAAAAAAAAAAAAAAAAGCCAATCTGCTCAATCCTCTGCCTGCAGGCAGACTCTAACGGAAACCACATATGCTTTGCCTCTCCCTATAAGAAATCTTCATTGGGGCATTAAAATACTTAAAAGGATTAGTCGTTAAATACTTGTACATTTGGTTTAATTCACTAGAAACGCTATGTCACAGGGTTACATCAGAAAGCTAGAGAGTTTTAATCTCACTTGCAGTATTTACCTAGATGTTTTATTCCTTCTGCTGCTTGTTACAGGGATAATATTAATATCCTACTTGTCCAGAGGGAAGAATTTAAAATAAAAGAAAAAAAAAAAAAGAGCTGGCTGCTGTCTGATGGTATAAAAATATCAAAGACACTTTTAAGGTAAAACAAAACAAAACAGCATGAATTGGAGTGTGGCATTCCTTCCACCGCCTGTTGCTTTTTCCTAATTGTGATGATGGAGGGATAAGGAGCTGCTGTTTTAGGAGAGCAGAATAATTTAGATTGTACAGGTCTTGGAACATGGGAGATGGAGTTTAAAGCAATTTCCTTTTTTATAGGCCTCAGTTTCCCTCTGCAACAGGTGTGCACTTCCTTTACTCTTCCTCTTGCAGTGCAGCTAAAAAATTTAGCAAGGGCCCAGAAGAAGTTGTCTTCAAATAAGTAAAGACACAGGGGCTGTAAATCTGAAGAAGGCAGGCACAGAAGGGCCTTACTGTGAGCTTCCCAAAGGGAGGGGCAGCAGATCTGTGGGAGGACATCCTCATGTGAGACTTGTCTGGTTCTGTGACGAGTGGCAGAGAAGGGATTGGTAAAAGCTTAAAACTTTGCTCAAGTTGTAGAGGCTCCTGCACTGACTTTCCTTCCACAGCCCTCCTGTAGCTACATCCAATCAAAAAGACCTCAAGGAATGAGGTATCACCAAAATTATTTGCTTTCCACATCAAGAATTACTTTATTCATATTCCAGGCTGTTTAAATGAAACAAACAAACAAATAGAGTTAAGGGTGAAATTCTGGTCCCATTTAAGTGAATGAGCGTATTGCTATAAATTTCCATTAACTTCAAAAAAGAAGTGATATACATTCAATATTTCCAGGAAATAAGCCTTGGATTTCTCAGAGAAAGGGGAGAAGGAACAAGTTCCATCACAAAGTTCTTTGTTTGCTTTGCAGTGTCAGAGCAGCAGAATGACCCATAGCAAACCATTTTCACTGTATCCACAGATTTATCACCATTAACTTTAGCCCCACTGGAAGATCTGCTGTGACTTCAATGAGATGCAATCTAATTCCATGGTATTTCCTCTTGGTCACCAGGCTGAGTCAGACAATCTCCAGAAATAGCAACATATAAATGGTGTCATTGGCTGTGTGTAGAGATACAGAACAAAAATTAAAATGCATGCTCCCCATCTCCAAAGTGCACACAGATCTGCCAATAATCTGAGCATCACTGAGATTTCATCTCAGATATCACCCTTTATTACCCTTTTGAGCTAAACAGTACAATGTCCTACAGCAGTCAGGGAAGAGGGTGAAGCCTGGGTAAAACCCATCAAACCAGTTGTTTTGGTTTCAGAGAGAGCATCCTTTTCTATGATTGCCAAATCACTCTCCTTTCAAACTCTGGAAGAGGAGAGTTCCTGGGAGTTGGCCAGAAGTCAATCTGCATTCCTAAATGATATAAGGAGCATAAGGAATACCACTCACTACATAGTGACTCAGAAGACAATTTTTTTACTCTTATAATCAAATATAAATATTTATTTATTTGTGGAACTGCTCCCTCTGCTTTAAGGTGCTTTAAACCTTCTAAACCTTTCAGCCTAATTTAATTTTTGGGGGTGTCTGAATATCACCCTGCCCTTGACATAAAGAGCACTTTTTGTGTGAGCCTTTGTGCCTTGTTGTGCTTTTTTTCCACTCAAAAGCAGAGAGTGGTTTCTTATATTCAAAGCATAAGCGCAGCTGCCCATGAGACTGCTTGGATGAGGACTAGATAAGAGAGTTACATTAGGGCAGAAATTCGGGTCACATCATATCAAACTGAAAGCATGAGGCCAAAGATAAGCTTGGCTAATAATATTTATACACAATCATTTAAAATGTGAAAACTTCTGCCATGCAAGAAACCTCCTTTCAGTCTCAAGGCTGTGCAGGTATTTTCAACAGGGCTGTGCCACAAAACACAAAACCCACAACAGGGCTGTTTGCAAAATACAATGCATTTGCATCTTCTTTGCATTATTTATTGTTATCCTGCAGGGTGGATTGTCATACTAAGCATGATTTATGTCACTGAATTTTATCGGCTCCTGCTAGATTATATTTTCAAGTGGTGCCCCTGGACTTTGGGAGCAGAAATGTCAGTGCAAGTTTTTTACACCTGTTACACAGCATAGGTGGATGCTGCTTGTTGTCAGCGATACAGGCAAATGCCTCTACTTCAGTAGCAGCTCCTGGTCCTGTGACCTTACCACACCCATAGCAGACAAGCTCCTCAATGTTTTCAAAGCCTTTAGAACCCTGTCACAGGAACATTTTACGTTTGACAGACCAAGGGGAGAATTTTCCAGTTTGAATATGTGACACAGGAGGTGCTGCCTGTGATTTGAGGGCAGGGCATGACTGGGGTGAGAGCTGGTGAAAGTTTTGGGGTGTACATGGAATATCAGCCCTTGAATCTTCCATTGACTATCTGTATCACCTTGGAAAAATCTCCCACCAAACTATTGTTCTGTTCCTCATATTTTGCATATTCAGTATATCTGTTTCTTCTTTTATTTTTATGTCTTACCTATTTGCAATGCTGGTTCTTCAGGGTGTACACTGAGTCTTGCTAAGTGACTGCACATTGCTTGAGGGAATGGGAGCCTCAGTTTGAGCTTAAGGTCACACACAAAACACAGAATTCTAAGTTTTGCATCTTTTTTTGGGAAAAGTGCAACATACAGGATGAAACTTTGATCATGAGGACATGCCTAAAGACTTGCTTCACTTTTCCTGAGAGACTTGATATGCCACAACCTCCCTGTAGGTGCATGTGAAACCCATGAATATGTTACTGGGACTGGCAAATAAGGACATTCCATGGCTTGAAAAGGTGAAATGAGAAGAGCAATAGAAAGTTTAGGCTTTGCTGACTGGTCTGCACTGGTAAATGAAATTCTGCACAGTGGATGTGGTTATTTAAACTAGAGGAGGGAGGGGTTAATATCAGAGAAGCTGTGGGATCACACACCAGAGTGAGAATGGTGAGGTGCTAGTGCTGGCTGCACTGCAGAACAAAAACCTCACAGATATGAGCCAAGTAATGGGAGCCAGTAGGGAAACACCAGGGAAATATCTCAGAGGAATGAATGAGTGTTGCTTTAGGGAGGTGACACAGCTGACAGAAGAGCTGAAGGAAAAAGAACTCAGTTTCATTTCCCACAGCCACCAGGAGAGCAAATGCTCTGATGAGAATTGGGAGGAACAAGTATCTAAATGCCACATGGTCTGTGGAGTTGCAATTTTTTCCATAAGTGGATCATCTAGGACATTTCTCTTAAATAACAGAACTCTAACCTGGGGTGCCAGATATACCATTGGTGTAAATCAGCACAACTCTCAAAGGACATGTGTTGATTTTACACCCACTGGACATGTGGCTCAGTCAGTCTGTGATTTTTAGCACTTAGTTTTCTTCATGAACAGAAAATAACATTATCATTTGCCAGTATAAGGATATCTTTAATCAGGAACTAGGACCTACTGTACTGCTAAGTGCCAAAAAGACAGTACTTAATTTAGAAACATCTTGATGTAGCATAGAAGGACTCCACGAATGCAGAAATTGATGGAATAAAACAAAATGATAGAGAAAGAATGTTATTGTGTTCAATTTTATGTGAGCATGATTTATTTAGGGACTTAACAGTGAATTAAGAGAATTCCTTTGTTTTCTTAAATGTATATTCAAGTGCAAACATTATTGTGGAGTCAAATTCTGGTCTCAATTCCATCAGTAGGAATAAAAAGCAGATCAATGGAGTGGTGTTATCACAAAGCTGAGATATGCACCCAGACAATTATTCTTGAGAGATGTAGAATAGGAGAGTTATTGGTTTGATATCTCTGTTTTAAATTATTTCTAAGAATGTTCTGTGGAAGGAAAATGAATTTGAAAAGATATTGTAAAGGAAAATTCATTTACATCTTTTGAGCAGAAAGAACCTGTTGAATGACATTTAAAAGAGGATTAAAGCTGATTTCTTACAAGCAGTAGAATAATCAGATTTCTAAGCTAAAGTGGAATTAAGGTCCTTCAATTCATCTGCAAAGCTGACTGAAGTTGAATCATCGTTCAGTAATTTACATGTCATTTACAGGGGCATTCATTGTGCTTTTAGTATTGTAAATATGATCTGAACAGCTTTTGATCTTTTGCAGCATTTGCAGGAACATATTATTGTTTCTGAGAAAAAAAGGAAGACTTTTATAAAAAAAAAAATCCTCAACGCTTTTTTTACAATGTCAAAACAAATGTGTCAACCAAATGGTAATATCTGCACTAGTTTCATTTATCTGCACACGGCAGTTGTGAGGTTTAATGATTGTTTGTCACAAAAATACATTTTAAGAGGAGCAAGCAGATTGCTGAGTAGCAAACATGTTTTATGGAATATGTAACATTGTAAACACATTTTTGTTTCAATAGGATTTACAGAGGTTTGCAAAATGAGTGTGTACATACAAAATGAGAATTAGACAAAGCTTATATTTTCCTACCTAAGAATTTTGTTTTCATTTTTTTTTGACAGGAGGATTCATTTGTTACCATTAAAATTCACACCTTCACAATTTTTTATACTGGCATTTTGAACTGGGACTTATTCTTCTGACATGTATTTGACCACAGGTCCCACGGCAAGAGAACATCCCCACATTTCCCACAACTGCTAGCCTTGTTTATCTTGTCAATTCTCTCTTGAAGGATCAGATCTTTAGCTGTGCCAAAGCCCAGGAAAGTCAATGAAAAGATTCCCAAAGGCTTTGAGTCAGTCTCTGGCAGCAAAGCACCACCAACTTCAATGGAATTACACCAATTTACTCCAGCTGAGGATTTGAGCTGGTGTTTAATACTGCACTCATCACCATTCTGTCTGGGATTCATCCTGAATATTTCTTGGAGGTACAAAGAGAGAGATGTTCTGAAATCAGAGTTTTGGCTGGGACTAGGGTAGAAGAAGGTGATTTTCATTTAGGAAGATAATGGTTCAGTTAAATATTTTATTGAATAAATTATTGGGAAACTTTGGATATGCTTAAGGGATGATGATGTTGTAGAACAAATCTCTATCTGAACAGAATTGTGGTGGATTATATGGGAAATAGTAGTAATATTTATCATATATTATTGACTACCGACATTCCAAGAACAGCCAAATTAATATCTAGACACTTCTACAAATCTTATTTTTTTGTCCATCAAATGATTTGATTCCTCTTGTTCTCTAAGTTTGATATGGGAGACACAAAAAAAAAATACATGGGTGGATTGTCAATCAGGTGAATTGGATAGCTTTATGATTATGAGTCCATCTCATGACACAAAAACCAATTAAAATAATGGAATCTAATATAAAATATCTTTAAATCTAGATTCCTGTCAATGGAAATGGACTGAAGCCTTTTGACTGTTCACTTGGGCATCAATTTTAAATCCCTTTTGGACTTTTTGAATCTTTCCACTGATGGTAGAGAGTCTAATGAGAATGTTGCATCAATTCCTTTGTTTAGGGAGCTGAAATGGGGCAGGTTGAATCCTGAAAATCCTCATTTAATTTGCTATTAAAAGATAATCACATTTATAATCTTAGGAGCTATGCTGCCTCATATTGGCAGTTTCCTTTACCTTAAGAGTAGGATGGTCAGTGGATTTTGAATTTTAAGCCCCATTAAGCCTCAGGTCATATTCATTAACAAAGATTCATAAAATGAAAACAAAGCACTTCTAATTAAGTGAAACATACTGGATCAAAATCTGTCCATTATATGAAGAGGACAAAGCTTAAATTTTGGAGTGATCTAAAAGACGTAGAAGGCAAAATCCCCTTGACACTTTGAGGTTCAAAAGGTTATGAATTCCTATTGGCTTTGAAACCAAGACCTCATATCTGCCTTTAAATAACCATACCCCAGATTATTGCGTCAAAACACATCTGAAATCCATGTCAATGTACACTGATGTTCACACTCATATTTGACATATAACTGCACAGGGCAGGTCTAGGTAGTTCAATTTCTTTCTCCACTTCATACTGTTGATCATTCTCTTCCATCTCTCTGAATATTTGCAAGATTTATTATCAGTTTAAATACATTAACTAACAGGTTTAGATGTGTAAAGCTCCTCAATTTCCTAAATGACTTTTTGCTTATCTGTTCAGAATTTTATCTTCTTGATATTTTTGTTGTGTGTTTTCTGGGAAAAAACCCAACCAACCAAGCAAGCAAGCAATCAACACACCGACCAACCAAAATGCCAACATAAATCACCCTCAATAAAACTTATATTTGAGTACATTGTCTTAGAGATGCCTTTTCCTAAAATGTCTGTCTGTCTCTCCGCTGTGTGCTCTGGTTCCTGTCCTCCATCAGCTTACCAGTGAAATCCAGTATGAATAGGATGACTGTGATATCATTTTTACAATATTCATGATAAATACTAAGCACTCTCACCTCTCTGTTATGTTGTATGCACAACATCATCTTGTCCAACCCAGCCACTCATACTTCAGCCAGGAATTCTACAATGCTCAGTTTGAGTTCTCTCACATGGACAACTTGGAGCTGAGCAACCTTTCCTTCCTTTCACAAACCTGTCAAAGGCACCAAGGATTTATTTCAGTGAAGCCCTGGTTGACCTGTTCTATTTCTGCCACTTATTTCACATCCAAAACTTCTTCTCCTTATCTTCTCTCATCTCTTACCTCTTTGTCTTTCAAGACACTCTCAGATCTTATTTTTGGAAGGCAAAAATCAGTCTCATTGCATTGCCTGCTCTTTATTAAATGAGCTTTTTTTGTATTATGCCATCTCACCAACTTGGAACCACTCTGGGTTCCAGGATGCCCACGAGCTCTGGGTACATCTCTAAATCGTGCTGTGTCCATAACAAAGTAAGGAGTTTTCCCTTCCCCAGGAGTTGAAGGAATAAGAAAGGACAAGTGCTTGCAGAGAAGCAGAGAGTGTGAGACAGGAACATCCTCAGCTACCATCAGATATCCTGTCTGTGTGGGGTCTGACAGGAGAGCAGAGTGCAGGATATCTCCAGGCACAGATAACCCATGTACCTGACATCTGGATGTCAGGCAAGAAGAAGTGAAGCAGTCAGTTGGATTTAATCCTTGGGAGTTAAGAAATGAAACCAGACATTGGCGCTGTTGTGTTTTCTCCCATACAGGTGTTACTTTTCGAGGAAAACTACTCCTCCCACTCTTCTTCTGCTCTCTTGGACTGAACACCCACATCTGACCTAGGATCTTCTTCGTTGTGTAGCTGAAGCTTCAAATTCAAGAGAAGATATAGGTGGGGGACAACTTTGGAGAGGTGGGAAAAAATGAGTTTATGGGGGGTTTTTTTGTGCATATGTGTGTGCATGCATGCAAGGATTTAAAATGCTCTAAAATCAGACAAATGTCTTACTTCCCATGCTGCAGGCACATCCTACTGTTTAGGAAGATATTCCAAGCCATTCTGTGATTCTGTGATATTGATGTTTCTGAGAGAAAAGCAGCCACACATAATAGGGAAAATGTTTAATTTATAGTCCCCCTTTTTTTTGCTTCTCCAATTTCTCTACCATGTTGGAGGAGCTGGTATTTTAGTGAACACAAATCATCAGAGGATTCTGATATCTGGTGGTTCATCTCAAGCCCATGGGCAGCTCATCTGTAACTTTTGGTTGCCCCAAGAAAAACTTCCTCTGCTCATCTGTTTCAATGAATATTGATATGCAACTCATATCCCTTCAGCATTTCTTCTGATCCTCAGCCCTCAAGCAAATCCCCCAAAGGAAATGATTTGTTTGGTCAGATTCCCATAGGCTTGATCTTTAGTGATGCTTGACAACTTTTGTGCCAAAAAAGCAGAATGTTTTTTGGTTTATTATCAGTCAACTGAGTTTAGCTGTAAGTGACAGACAGAAGTTGTCTTGGACACCATCAGGGGCACTATTGACTACATTTCCTTGGATGAATTATTTTCAGCAGTTTACTAGAAGGTATTTTGAATGGCTAAAGGAACTGGAAATGCCTCCACCTGGCCTGTCCCTTATAGCCTTTGAGTTTTACACCATATTTTGCACCATGAATGGCTCTTTTCTGCTTCTCATACAATTTGAGCATCTGTTTAGGCTTGGATCCTGTTGGTCCCTGAAGATTCCTGCCTCAGCAATAACTTTAGAGACATTCCATGTGCTTGCCCAGACAAAACAAAAACATCCAACTTTCAAACAGCTCTGTTTAAGAGGACGAATCTCATCGTAAGTTGGAAATGTTATAATTTGGAAGCTGCAAATACAAAACTTTCCCCCACTTCGTCTGCTCCAAATTGTTCTTTTCACTGCTTGATGGTGCTTCATGTTCCTCCTTGTTGCAGATGACTGCCAACTGCTTTTCATTTACCAAACAAATGGATTATGGCACCATTTCAATGGACTGATTTAATATTCTATTTCAGGAGAAATTCTCCTCCACTTCTTGGCTTTGATTCATTGATGTGGGGAAATTGCCTTGTTGGCAAACAAGTTTTTTATAAATCATCTAAAGACCTTTAGAAAGAATTGTCTGAACTGATTGGTTCTGTCATTAGTAACATTATTCAGTCCATTAAAACATTCAGGAGTGGCTTTGTAATTTTATAGCAGCCCAGGCTCGCTTCTGCCTTGCTCTGGGTTTGCAGAGCTAACACAGCTGAGCAGCCATGGCACTCTCTGGAAGAAAAACAACTGAGGTTAAATGGAAGCACTTGGATTTAGGGAACCGGGGTTCAGCTGTACCTTTGGAATGGACATTTCCATCCTTAGTGTCACTATTTAATTTTACAACCCCAGGTACTTTGATGAGCATCAGACCTTGTAAAGAATTGTCTCAGTTCAGTCCAGCTCAGTGAGGTCACAATTAGGGTGCAGGTCCATCATTCTTGCTGATATCCTTGGAGACCTGTCCCAGGAGTGTAAAAGTAGGAAAATTTTGCTTGAAATAGCTTTTATTTCTTCTGTAGCTCATGGTCAAACCACTTCATAGTGTTTTTTTTGTCTATTCCATTAAACTGAAAATCTTCACCTCTTGAAATCAGAGAAAAAAAACTTGCTTGGAAAAATTTTTATAATTTAGGATGAGGAAAGTGGAAAAATCGTAAAGTATTATGTTTAAGTGTCAATCATACTATGGTGGCCTCCAGGATTATGCATCTCTTAGCAGATGAGAACTCTTTCTCATTTTTGATCCTTTTGTTGGAATTATTATTTAATAATCATGAGGATTGTTTTCATTTACACCAACAGGGGCTGGGAAAACAAATTTTTTCCTCTTTGGAAGTTGTGATAATAGGACACACACCCAAAGGAATGTATTTACAGGAATATAAATAGGAATATAAATATGCAGGCTGAGTAATACCAAATCCTATGATTGCTACTTTCTTAGAAAAAAATTTAAAAACCCTCTTTCTAGATTATTTTGAAGTTTAGCAACTACCTAGATCAGATTTGAAATCAGTTTAATTCCATTTTCAAGTCACTGCTAAGCATGCTGTTTTGTTGTAAGAGCTGTGTAAGGAAAAATTCTGAGAGTAAGAGCAGAATTCCCATAGTTTAGTAACATCTAAGGGACATCTATTTCCCCTGATGAGCTCTGTCTTGTAATTGTGGGGTTTTGACTGCAATTCCCAAATGGAAAAAACTAATACACACATATAAAAATAAAAACCTATGCACATATACCCTCACACTACACTCTTGTTCAGGTAAATGGGAAATTTTTATATACATTTTTCCATGATATTCCAAGCAACACAAGATGTTGTTCTCTGAAGACTAAGGGAAGTGGCAAACTGTAATTGAGTTTATCCTCATCCCTTACTTTGGTGAGTTACCTGTTTCATATCTTTTGTATTAACTCAAAGGAAGTTTATTTTACAAAAGCCCAGAACAATCTTCTGGCTCTCAGCATAACTGGTGAAAACGGCAGCAGATCTGTTCTCTGTCCTTCGCACAGTCATAGCAGGCTGCAGGCAAACAGATTCCTAAGGGAGCAGGTGCCAAACCTCTCTCATTTCTACTTTGCCTGTGATTGTGACCAGGAATCGAGTGAAACCAGACATAGTGACAATAGAATATTTCTAAACAGGCCACAATTACATGCCAAAATTCAACCTAAATCCTCATGGTTAATTACTCTGTTAAACTATTGGCCACATTGTAGCAGCAATTAATCAAAATCCTTAATTTTCAGTCCCATTCAGCAGATAAGGGGACAATTAGAAGGCTTCTGGACTTGAAAAATGAGATTATCAAAGTTAACACCATGCTTATGTATTATGACAGTGCCAGGACCTAAACTCTGATCGTAATACAGTGGTTTGCACAAGTGTAGCTGGAAGAAGAATTTAGCTTTGGTTTACCATTCTCAATCGAAGGAATGTTTTTTTGACACCAATTTACCTTCCTCAAGCAGAATTAGGTAGGCTAGATTAATTCCTAATATAGAGAGGCTCAAAGATAAAAACTCTTTTTCCATGAAAAGATTCAGAGCAACCTGGTTATGAGCTTTTAAGAGGTACAATACCAACCACATCAATGGAAACAGGAGAGAAAATGTGGAGCACCAACCAAATTTGTGCAGTAATTAATCACAAAACACTTTGCCTTCAAACTGAACTACAGCAATATTACACTGGGTGAATTTCATCCTCAGAGTCCTGCTTTGCACAGGGTGCTGTGAGGCTTAATTAATGAGCCTTTGTATTGCGGTTGGAGATGCTTAGATAAAAGCAATGGATACACAAGTGGAAAAAACAAACAAATGAACAGAAAAGGAACAGGAAAATAAAACATCACTACATGAGCTTGTGAGAATTAAGATGCCATCATTTCAGCTGCGATTAAAGAATACAAGCTTTAAGAAACTGAAACAGTGAGTTTCCTCTGTGGCAGAACACCGTGGGGTTGTGACATAAAATAGGGTTGCTGAGTTGATTAACAACAGTGTCCTTTAAAAAAAAAAAAAAGCAGCATCTTCCTATTCACATTCAGCTTAAATAATTAAAATGGTATTTACAAATGCTGCTAAGCTCTTTTGTTATTTCGTTTGGCATGTGTTGCTCTTTTTTTTTTTTTTTTCCTTCGCGGGTCTAATAAGTAAATTGCAAACATACATTATTCTTCACCATTCTCCACTCACTTTCCTCCCACTGGCAACCAATCTACCAGAATTTTCTTCCATTCCCATTAATTGGTCCTTAGAGAATCTCCCTCACATACCTTTGCAGTGACAGTCAGGGAACATTTCTTAGTAATACTGAGTCAGAAGCCCTGTGATAGCTCACAAGTCACATATTGAACTGGAGCTGTACTACTCCCTTCCATTATGTTTAATGCATGAGGCTTCTGAAATGGCATGGCTCAGGTGATGGATCATACTTTTCCTTCCAGACTATCATGACTTTCTCTGGTTATTTCTTAAAGATATTTTTATATATATATTATTTTTTATTCCTAATGCAATGATTGCCTGGCAGTCCATATCAATGGCATGGCAAGGAGGATAACCTTGTGTTTATTGAGGTTGCAAAATGCCAGAGTCTCAAGCTCTACAGGGAAAATATAATAAATAAATAAATAAAATAGCCATGTCTCCCAGACACTCCTATTTTTAACATGTTTGAAAATTTTGGGCTGAGAAGTTTCAGTACAGTATGGAATCCACAGGGTCTTGCAAAGTTTAAGCAATCCATGACATTTTTTATTTTAAATGCATGTTTCTCAGCACTGCTGCAAGGTCCCAGGTGAAATCAGGTGTCTGCTGTGCAGAGACATAGAAAATAAAAAAATCTTCACTACCCCAAAGAAATCCAAAATGATGAGAAAAGCAATTATTCTCACTTGCCAGAGCAGGAATTAACAAGCAGAATGATGAAGAGTTATTTGGAGACAACCTTCTATTTATGTCCACTTTATTTGCTGTGTGGGTTTTAGTAAACCGGGTACTGAAAAGAGTGGGGTGGTTCAGGCTGGTGTAAGCTTTCTGCAGCTGCTATTAAAACACAGACCTTAGAAGCCAAGGGTGACATTTATTATTTGTAGCTGTAGGAATGGGCATAATTTTACCCTCTTCCTGCCACACAGAATCCACAATGGGTTTTCACCCACTTGATTTTCAGCTGCCAGTCCAAAAAGGTGAATGTACAATTAATTATGTTACATCTGCTAGCCCCAGACAGGTTTCTTACACCTTGTAAAGCACCTCAAAAGCCACTTTGTGCTCTGTAATGGATTTTTAGATCTAAACTAAAGAAATTGGGTTAACTATGTAACTGTGGGCAGAGCCAATAGAGAGACTGGACTCTTCCTGCAGATGATTTGGCCCTTCCAAAATGAGGTATCTGGAAAAGATGGGATGGTTCACGTTCCGGAGATGTTTAGGTAAGATCAGAGGAAGCCTAGAATCTTGTGTTACGCAGGACACACATCATTGGAGTACCTAAATTTGCCTAAATTCATCTGATACCCTCCTCATATGATGGATAAAGCCCAAGCAGATAAAAGCTCCTTTCCATATCTCCCTCTCCTTCTCCTGCACTCAACATTGGAGCCATAGAAGGTACCTGAACTTCTTGTCTGAAGGTATAAAACCATAGCGAGATACTGCACAAGAGCAAAGCATTCTACAGAGCAAGAAAAAAAAATCTCATGATACATTTGAGTACAAACCCTTTGATTGGAGGTGCTGTAATCAACTTTGTCTTGTATGGATGTTCTCCCAGTGAATTTTCACCTTGTCAAGGCCTCTCTGTAAATAATAATAATAAAAAAATAATAATAGTAATAGTAATAGTAATAGTAACAGTAATAGTAATAGTAATAGTAATAGTAATTATGATTATGATTATGATTATGATTATGATTATGATTATGATTATGATTATGATTATGATTATGATTATGATTATGATTATGATTATGATTATGATTATTTTGGAACCAATAATTTGTGATCCAAGGGTGGCATATACTCATCTTGCAACAGAATATCAAGGGCCACAGCTATTGCACAAACAACCCAAATGTGTTTATTGTTATGCACAGGAAAACTAAAGGACAGACATGTTCCCAAATTACTTTCTGTGTTCTTTCTCAAGATGGATTGCAATTACTTTTAGCTTTCCTTCTACTTAAAAGGAGTGCCTGGGAACAAGGTGGGCTCCCAGCTGCAATTTTGTTGATAACAATTGTCACTGTGCTGAGTTTCCTTATGGGTGGAGTTCAGCCCTGGATTAGGAATTCACAGAGCACTGTCTGTGTTTGGCTTCTCAGGGTGGAGAGGAAATTTCAGTGTAATGATGCATGACCTTTTTCATCTTAATTCCTACAGGTCTTCAAGGTAGGAGGCTGTCACTGAGAAGATATCCTGAGTGTGAGAAACCTGTATGTTTAGTTTCTTTATATACAAGAACAAAGACAAGTACTTGTGTTTTTTCTATTTTTTTTTCCCTCATGCCCTTGAAACTGTTTTATTTGGCCTAGCTGGGTTTTATTTGGCACCTATTCCAACATATTAAACAAAGCCAGGGTTTGTCCCTAAACACTGGAACTTGGTCATCTGTGCTTTTTAATAATTAATGAAACATTTTGGCCTGCTCCAGCTAGCAGTCTCCAAAATAATTCCTAGGCATGGTCAAGAGCCAGCATGGGCCAGAGACAATCCTCAACAGGTAGTTTAAATGTTATCACTGTGACTTAAAAGGATGTAGCCAGACTGTGCCCAGTTGTCTCAAAGTCAGAGAATAGATCCAGGGAATCTCTAGTGCATCTGTAAAGAATGAATCGTTTGAAATCCAAATAAAATAAAAATGCCATGCTTCCCTCTTTTATAGGCACGTGTCCAGAGATTATAAAATGATGATCCATACTCAGAGTTTTAAGAGGATAAGAGCAAATTCTCTGACAACATTCCAAAGAAAAAGATGCAGGACTGACAGAAATGTATACCAAAATAATTCCACTAATGACAAACATCTCAGCTGAACCCCAAGTGTTTGGGTAAAATCATTCCAATGTATAAGAATATGATAACTCTCTTAAAAGGGCCAGTGATCCACACAGGCTCTGACTGGTACTGCCAAGACATTCTAATTTCTGTAGCCAAAGGCAGCAGCACCAGGATTAGTTACCTTGGCTCCCCCAATTTCACCCTGGATGATTATATGTCAGATGGGTCAATCTGCCTTTGGTGTGCAACTGGAGAAGTGATTCATTCTTTATCAGAGGTTTCTGGTGAAAAGTCTTTACCATTGTTCCTGCTCCTCATGAATCCCATGGTTAAGAATGCCAGTCTTGTTTTCAAAAAAATATTTGTGAAGTAACCGTTTCCTTCAGTTCCTCATGTCTTTTTGCCTCCTTACCTCCTTGTAACAAAATTTCATTTGTTATTTTTCAGTCTAAGACATGACTTTAACAGCATGTATAAATCAGTTCTGTCTAAATTCAAACTTTTAATGATTTTTTTTCACCCATATGACATGGAATCATAGAAATCAGAGAAAATCCAGAGCAGAAAAGGACCCACCAGGATCATTGAGTCCAATTCCTGGTCCTGCACGGGACACGCCCAACAATTCCACCCGGTGCCTGAGAACATTGTTCAAATGCTCCTCTGGAATTCCATTCCATTCCATTCCATTCCATTCCATTCCATTCCATTCCATTCCATTCCATTCCATTCCATTCCATTCCATTCCATTCCATTCCATTCCATTTATTCTCCTATAGCAGAGACATTTTTTGAAAATGTCATTCATTAAGATGGACAAAATACTTGAATTCTCCACTTTATATATTCAAGGTTTAAATGTTCCATCTAGGGAAGTATTTTCTTCACAGCCATTCAGGTTCTCATGTGGTTATGGGTGGGGTTGTGAAGATGTCCAGTCCACAAATATGTGACAAGATTATGTCTGCATGAGAAACTGAATATAAAAAACAGGAGATGGGATAGGATGAGAAAGGAAAAGATCTCCAAGATCATAGATTCCAACCTGTGACCAATCATCACCTTGTCAATGAGATCGTGGCACCAAGAGCCATGTCCAGCTCTTTGTGGAACATCTACAGGGGTGGTGACTCCACTACTTCCCCGGGAAATCCATCCCAAGGGTTTACAACCCTTCACAGGAAGAAATTCTTCCTGAAACATAGTAAAAATATGAAATTACCCCTCCCTGACATTAATCCTGTGCATGCAGCAATTTTCTTTCTGATATCACAGTTTTGAGATGGAAGATCCTGATGTCCAAATTGGGAGCTCCAGGTAATTCATTAATGGAAAGACATCAACAAACTGGGAGTCTTACCCCATATAACACTCGAAACCCAAACCTACCAGGTGTTCAAACATGTCATGAACATTGCCTCCAGAGCTCATAGAGACAGTTCACATGGAAATTATTCCTACCTTTCTGAGATGCTCTCATGTTGTTGACAAAGTAGAACTTCTCTCTCCAACTAGGGAATTAAATCCTCTACTAAGTATCTGATAATAATTAGTTCTTAAATATTAATGTGACTTCAATGAAAGGAAGGGAAAGTTCCCAGAAGAGAAACAATAATATCTTAAAGTGTGGCTAATGTGAGTCAAGAATTTTACTTGCCATGAATTGCTGAAAGATGCATTCAAAGGGAGTACTATCTAAGGGAACATCTTGTTCCATCTTCTATTCTTACCAAGGAACCTGCCTTGGGAGCATTTTTTAGTCAGAGTTATGGAGAGATATGAAGATGAGGATGTTTGGTCAGTCTTTGTTGAGACTTTCCTTCTGATCTGAGCCTAATGGTTTGTGCTGGTCCTGATGTCTCTAATTCAGTCTCCAAAGCTGAGTGATATGGGATAACATCATACAGTACATAAATCATATTATACTTTTTTGACAGTGTCTGGAGGTATGACCCTAGTAACTCTTTAGGTTAGCCCAATGTAGAGCATGTTAATCTAATATTGTCTCTACTTGCTGCTGGCCATTGGGGGAAAAAATGTTACACTGTAAAAATGACGTGCATTTAGACCTGCTGTCTGTATGACTGTTAATGCCAACCTTGCCTCATTTTGTAGCGTGTCTCATCTGAGGGTTGAATCATGGATTTTTGGGGTAGGGGGTAGGAATCAGTGACTCACTGGTTTTTGCAGTTTTTTTTCTTTGTCTGTGAGTCAAAATATGACTCAAATGCTCCAAAATTATTGGAAATGCACTCCAGATAGAATTAATCTAATGTAATGCTGATGTCTGAATTGTAAAACTCTGTCTCTGAGCTACACACCCTGGACCCCTTTTGTGGTCAATGGAGAGGAATGGGTACCTTGAGGCTGTAGCTGATGTCACCAAGTAGGTCAAGTGAATCAAGCCCGAATGTGTCTGTTTCCTTCAAGGGCAGATGCAGATGTCTCCACTAGAGAAGTCTAAAGTACCCCCCAAGTGTTATTCCATCCTTCCAGAGTTCAGAAGTACAAGCCATGCTTGTCTAACTCACAGTCAGATTATTCTGAGTTCCACTAAGATCATAAGAACATCAGAGAGACCTGACTGAACCTCACCACCTCCCTCAGCACATTGTCTCCCATACCTGTCGAAAAACAGATGCCCAGGGAAGACCCATAAAACAAGGGCAAATATATTATTTTTTCTTCAACTTTCTTTCCAGCCTCTTAACCTTCTGTAGCTTCAGAACACCCCAAGCCAGACGTGCTTCTGATGTGTTCAGTGATCTATGAATACATCCCATTTTCCTGAAATCCATGTTTAGGACTAAACCATATGCAGCAACCTTCTGGAAGGAGGTTCTAATTTCAGAGCATTAGAAAGTGGTTTATGTACCTTTGGGATGTGACACTGAATGTTTTATCTGTTGAAAACTGGTTTTGCTTTCAAAATTTGCCGTGACAGCAGCTGTTAAAGTGTCCCTCCATTTTCTTCCATTCTCTTCTTAAAATTCTGGCATTTATTCAGAGCAGAACAATATAATCACAGAATGCTTTATGTTCAAAGGGATCTTAAGGATCATTTTGTTCCATCCCCCTGCCATGGGCAGGGACACCTTCCACTATCCCAGGTGGCTCCAAGCCCCATACTGGTCTTGGACATTTCCAGGGATCCAGGGGCAGCCACAGCTTCTCTGGGCAGCCTGTGCGAGGGTCAAGTAGACTTTAAAACCCAGTAAAATCTGGAAAGTTAAATAATGATGAACAGCTAGGCCTGGTATGTGGAAAATTTTCTGAGAATGTCCTGAAGTAGAAGGGGAAGGAATAAACTAAGTAGGTGAAATCTGAGTCACTACGAGTGGGTGAAGGGCTGAGAACAAGATCTACCTAACCCCACTGCAGACCTTGGTAATTGAGTTAGGGACAATAAATTGATCGGGAAACTTGTCTAGAGAACGACTTATAAGAGAAATATAAAAAAACCTTGTGTAGAAGACAGAGAAGACACAGAAAGGGAGAAAGAGATATTTTTGCAAGTCAGGTTCAGAAAGACTGATGCTCACAAAGTAAAATCCAGGTTTTTTTGGCAATGGGTTCACTTAAGAAAAGAAAAAAATACAGTGCAGTCAAGTCATGATCAAGGGGAAAGAAAGCACTTTAAAAAAAAGCAAAGGGTTTGTGAAGGTTTTGTAAAAGTAAAATTTAAAAAAGTGAATAAATGAAGATGGTTATTATTGGTTGGGTGATAATTCTGAGGTTTTCCCTTCTCCTCTCTTTTCTCTTCTCCATCTAAGACCCCATTTCCTACCTGTTCTGCAAGACTTCTATGACTTTGCTCCTCTTTCCTGTTCTTTCTTTGATCTAACTGAATTCTCTGTACCTTCTCTATCTCTGCTAATTTCCAAATCTCTTGTTGCACATTTCAAACACCAGACCTGTCAGTCACAGCTTGACCACCACATTTCAGAGCTGTGAACAAAACCTAACCCAAAAAGTGATTTGAAACCCCCATTTCATACCAATGTCTCATGCACAGACTGGTTTGGAAAGCTTTCTTCCCTCTGCTGTTCCTCTGTTATTTGTTCTGTTTGTATTTTCATTATCTATGGTTAACAAACAAAAGTATGAAATCCCCCATGAAAGCTTTAATTTAAGGATAACTCTATCTTTAGTAAATAGTGGCAATGATTTTGTATATTTTCAAGAGTCACATAGAATTTAACACAAAATTATATCCAAGTTACAGACAGTAACAGGATTTTTTTAAATCCATAAACCAAGAGAATAGCTTTCTCTATAAGAAATGTAATTTCTCTAGAATCCTACAATTTTTGCAGCCTAATTTTAGTCTTTTTCAAATTGCTAGAGTGCTTTCACATAACATTAGACTAAGTGGCAGCAGATTTCCATTATTAATGACATACTGCGACAGTGAATAGCTACAAGCAATTATTGGAAGATTGACAATGGGCAATGAAAATAAATTAGCTAATTCAAGCTACACAGCAAATACTTTCACATAACCAGCAGCATCTTCAAAACCAGGGTAGATGATCTGCAAACAGTTCAAAATTCTCCACAAATACTGTTTACAGCAGACAATGTGTTGACAATCAGACAAGACTGAGATTAAATAGGGTCTGGCCCTATTTGTTATTTTTGTTTGCCAAACATTCCTTTTATAAAATACACTATATTTGGGTTTATTTTGTTGTTCACACATCTCACATGAGTATCACTTTTTAATTAGCAACACTAATGAGGGCATATGACTCAAAAATCATATTAAAATCTATGCTGTTTAAACAGCCCAGATTTACAAATATCTCAGCAAAACGACCATGTCATTTGATATCAAAACACCCTCATCACCTTCTCTAAACCCTCTTGTCCTGAAGGAGAATGTATTTCAGCATCATAAATATGAAATAACAAATAAAGCAATGTCTTCACTAGGGAAAAAAAAAAATCCCAACTCCTCTATGTCTATTGAAATAGTTTTTTTCACACTTCAATTAGATGAACTGAAGATACACCAGCTGAGCTGGATCCATATTGGCTTACACTGTTCCTACCTCAGAGAACTTCCCAGTGGTCCATGCTGGAAGAGACTTGGTGGGGTCTGTTTCCAGGAAGGAAATAGTACTTCCCATGTATCTAAATAGTGCTTGAGTGATACAGTTCCTACTTTTCATACACATATTAATTTAGCAGTAGTAAAAGACAAAGAGGAGACCATACAGAGTAATTTTGATTTTGTCCTATCTTAGGCCCACACAAATGGATGTGAAGCTTCTTCTCCACTCCTGCTGAAGAACTGCATTTAATGAAAATCAAACCACTAAGTCAAAGTTTAGACTTTTCACATATTTCTGGTCTCAAAAGTACTGTCTACTGCCAATAAGGACAACAAAATCAGTCCTCCAGCAAACAAAGGTTGATGATGATCTTGCTGCTCTGGGTTGGGACCAGACATGCATTTGATATATGTAGCACTATCAAAGTGGGGGGATTTATATTGCTGCAGTGCTGAAATGGTTTTTACCCTGTAGAAGTAATGGTAGTGGCACCCCTTCAGAGAAAAGAATATTGACTCTATATATATTTTATATATAAATATACATATATATTGCAATTTCCTCACTGAAATAGTGGTTAAGCTCCCCAGAAAAGTGTTGGAATCAACATTCTCAGCAGTGTTAGAAAAATGGATAGATATATATGGTACACTGTCATATGGTTTACTGAGCATGGTGGTATTTGGTCTTGATGGACTTGATGAATTTGGAGATCTTTTCCAGCCTTAATTATTCTGTGATTCTTTATTGGTTGGACAGGCTGGTTGCTTTCTCACCATCTCCAAACATTTCACTTCTTTGCAGCAGAATGAAGGAATTCATTCTGCCATGCCTTTTTTTCTAGAGATAAACTTGGGAGACATTGACAAAACACAGGTCAGGGCTCTGGAGTCCCTAACCCTGACAATGCCAGCTGCAGAGAGAGCAGGATGAAAAAGCATAAGGAATAAAAAGGTGCAACCTGTAGTGTGGTGGTGAGCTAAGGAAAGCTTTTAAATGTTCCTCTAAGCTTTGCATACACTCTCTCAAGTTCACATTCAAGATGAAGGAGACACTTTATACATGAGATTTCTAGGGATGCAGTGAGGAAGACAGTGAAGAAGACACTGTAAGTGCTTTGTCTGTGCAGTAGTTATCTTTAACACAGACCCTTTAAAGGGACTTTCAGGAAGCTCCTCCTCTTCCTCTTCATCCCCCTTGGCTTACATCTCCATGGTTCCAACTCCACGGTCTTTGGTTCCAGCTCCAAGCAAGAAAATATTTGATATTTAGCTCATTCATGGCTCTTGAAAGGAGATCAAAGCACCATATTTCAAACCTTTGGTTCTTTCAGTTCCTTGGTAACACCTTGCTCTGGCATTGATTCATCTCCTGCTTTTTGCATCTCTTGCTCATTTATTTTGCAAACTCCTGGAAGCATGGACAGTGTTTTGCTGGGTGTGCATGGACCACTGGAGGCTCTCAGTGAGACAGTGCCAGAGACAATAAAAACAACCAGATAATTGACTGTTCACTAAGGTAACAGGACTGCCTATAAAATGGGGAATTTTTTAAAAAGCACAGCTAAAAGCTGACTTTATTTCAGTGTTTTTAACAGCTGCTTCTTTAATTGCTTGGATTTAGGTTTTCATGAAAATGAAATATTTTTACAAAATAATAAAATAAAAGTTGACAAAAACAAGAAAAAGAAATATTTTAGTTTTTAAAGTTAAAACATATATTTCAGAAATCCAAATAAATTTAACAAAAAGCAGAAAAAGCAATCCTTTAATTTATTAAATTCGAACATATATTTCAGAAATCCATAAAGTATTAGGGTTTAAAACACACAATATGATGAACTGGAGCAGCATTCTAGAGGAAATACGTGTACTTTGATTTGACAGACAATCATAGAATCTTATGAAGGTTTGGTTTGGAAGGGACCTCAAACCCATCTCATTCCACCCTCCCTGCCAGGGACACCTTCCACCACACCTGACTGCTCAAAGCTCCATCTAATCTGGCCTTGAATGCTTCCAAACATTGGACATGACCACAACACAGCACAGCACAGATGATACCATTTCCATAAATGTTTGACACTTACTTCCCATTATTTAAAACATAAAATTGAATTCATGAACATTCCATTGCTGCTCTGCCATTTTGCTGATGGCTGTAATTTATTTACCTGACTTCCTTCATTTGTAAGTCTTCAGAAATACCTTTTTTGAAACCCTGTTATCAGACCTTGTTTTCCCCCATTTACTTCAGTCAGGCTAAAGGATTCCTGAATTGTGAATCTCTGAGAAAATCTCTCAAATGAAGAGTTGTCCACCTTAGAAGTTCCTTGCCAAGATTTTATTGAGGCATATGATGCGTGATGGTTCCACCTCATGGCTGGAAGCTCTGGACACTGTTGGAATGGAAGTTTCACAACACCTTGAGTCACTCTTACCACCAGCACTAGCACAGCCCAGGCTCGTGTTTATTGTTCTCTTTGTAGCCATGAGCATTTGCACAGAATCTTTGGTGATCCAGGTTCCAGTCCTCCCAGCTCAACAGGGATTCTGTGGCTGAAATAAAAAGGAAGCAAGATTGGAGTCCAGGTTTTAGTGTATAAAATAAAAAAACATGGCCATACTTTAGCAAAGCACTTCTGCTGAAACACATGAATAAGTCTTTCTAAAAGATCACTGCTCTGCTTTACTCCAATATGAGCTTAAACTCTTTGCAAAATCAGGGGCAAAAAGTCAATTTTATTTTCTTCATGTGAATCTGTAACTATTTTTCTCTATCACACAGATGATAGATGTGATTTATATTATAATAATAATAATAATAATAATAATAATAATAATAATAATAATAATAATAA